>NQII01002287.1:259532-371710 GCA_002778355.1 Clitarchus hookeri
ATATACCTCAAGTTCAATTGACCGCCTATCATGAGGCCCAGTATAACAGGAATAAACTCACGCGAGCTGCGTCAATATGAAATCATTAATGAAGTTCTTAAAAGCTTAGATGGTAAGTAGGCCTTAATGTCTGATTGACAGCAACGTCATTAGAGATTCAATTAGAAATATGTATAACTGTGGTGAGACAATTGCAAATACATACGTGTCTTAACTGGGAGTTTAAACCCAGGAAACCTCGAACCATAAATTAAGCATGCAACCAACTACATTGCNACATACGTGTCTTAACTGGGAGTTTAAACCCAGGAAACCTCGAACCATAAATTAAGCATGCAACCAACTACATTGCGGATGTAGGAATCGGGATATCATCTTCGGATGTTATCAGTCTAATGTTTTGAATGACAGGGTTTACTAGTTTTAAATAGTAACAGAGCCGTCATTTTGAAAATAAGTGTCTGAGCCACTTAAAAATTGCAAATTTACATGGCTTATCGTAGCACTACTTGTGCGAAGAATTTGTTGTAAATTGGTTGATTAGTTCCCGAGGTATGACATTAAAACTTCATTTCATTACGATGCTTATAACAGATACTTTTAGCAAACAAAATTTGGTTCAATTTTGTTAATTTGTTTAATAGATATGACAAAATTACATTAATTATTTATACGACTGCCATTTTGAAAATCTGTATGACCCCACTTGAATTACGTGAGTTTACATGACCTTCTGTAGCACTATTGGTGTGCGAAGTTTGGTGGAAATTAGTTGAATGGTTCCAGAAATATGATAGTGTTTTAAATTTTCTCACCTGACACTTTTTTTGCAAAACAGTTACCAAAAGACGATTTCTGTATGCGTAATTGATGGTTGAGTTTTGTTGAATTGTATTAATATGTAATATACGAATTCATATTATTTATTTTTATGCTAATTAAAAAAAACATTTACACCACATAAAAAAATATAATTTAAAATGCCCTACCGTANTATTATTTATTTTTATGCTAATTAAAAAAAACATTTACACCACATAAAAAAATATAATTTAAAATGCCCTACCGTAGCACTACTTGTATGTAAAATTTGACGGAAATCGGTTGTTTGACCCCCGAGATATAGCATGAAACATCTATTGTTTCATGTGACGATTTTCATAAATGGCAGACATAAAGGCAATATATTAGCAAATTTGATGGTTGTCATAGACACTGCTAGCATATATGGTTCGGTTGAAATTGTTAAGGACATGTGCCATACTAAACAGAAATAATTACAAGACTGTAATTTTGAAAATATTTGACCAACCCCTTAAATCATTCAAATTTAGATGGACTACAAAAGTATACCTTGTCGCCTAACTTGATGGGAATTATATCATTGTTTCCCTAGATAGGACATAAAATCTAAACTTTGCATGTGATCATACCATCCAAAATGGCGGAGAAAAGAGTTTATGTCTTTGCTCCTTTAATGCTTGCACAGCTTCTGCCAGTGTAAAATGGTTATTTTATAATTGGTTGCATAGCTTCGTAGATAAAGCACACCTAGCTAAAATGTTGATAATGACGGTATTCTGAAAATAAGTCTCTAACTCTCTTAAAACATATAAATTAACATGGCTTACCATAGTGCAACTTCTTCGCCAAATTTGATAGGAATCGGTTTAAGTTTCCCGAGATATGACATTAAACTTCATTAACTANTAGTGCAACTTCTTCGCCAAATTTGATAGGAATCGGTTTAAGTTTCCCGAGATATGACATTAAACTTCATTAACTAACGTAGCGGTATTTTACATAATGGCTGACATAAAATGGCAATTTGTTGGTGTATATAATGCTTGTAATAAGTACTTTCAGCAAACAAATTGTATTCAAAATTGGCCGANAAATGGCAATTTGTTGGTGTATATAATGCTTGTAATAAGTACTTTCAGCAAACAAATTTTATTCAAAATTGGCCGAACGGTATGGAAGATGTAGGTATGGAATAAACATAAAATATTTTGTATGGTCACCATTTTGCAAATAAGTGGCTTATCGATTTAAATTGCATATGTCCGCATGGCCTTCAATATAATTATTTACATGCCAAATTTGGCGATAATCGGTTCAATAATTTTCGAGATATAGCTGTGACCGATACTTCGAGACGTCGGCTGTTCCCTGGGCCCAATTAGCATCACACGGAGAACACCCGCTCTCTCAACGCATCAGCACCACTGTTTCCCTTCATCACTCCTAGAGTAAAGGAGAACAGGAATATAGAAATGGGATTAAGAGCAACCATTTGAAACCCTAATGTATTATTGTGGAAAACCCCTGTTTGTTTTCTCTGTTTTATTCCTTGTTGGATGGGGATAACCTCCCCAAATCCTTTCATAATGGCAGCCCACTTCTTAAAAATGAATACAAATGTAAATATAATCATACACTAAAGTAATTATGTGCGCTATAAAAAACACGTGCGTTTTTCATACAATATTTAAGTTTGAATAATTACAACTTCTCACGCCCATTAAATGCTTATTATGGCATTACAGCCCCCAAAATCCCCAAATCTCCTTAATATAATAAATACTATAAAAAATCTAAAAGTGATAGCAAAAATGACTTTAAAAATATTTTCAACCAGGAATACAAATAGTTTTATTACATTTCCCACCATAGCTAAGCGTCTTTTAAAATCTGGACATTACTTAACTTAAATTACAAATCAGGATATCTTGTCCTGGGAAAAGCTACCCCAAACTTGGCCTGTCGTAAGCCTGGAAACCCTATTCATTTTGAAAATCCCTTCGGCACAATCATTTTCTGGCATGGTCTTGAAATTCAACAACGGATATTTCGTCATAATCACAGTCTTTATTTCAAACTTCTATGGCGCCAGTATAACACGTCTTCACTGGTNAACAACGGATATTTCGTCATAATCACAGTCTTTATTTCAAACTTCTATGGCGCCAGTATAACACGTCTTCACTGGTTGTGACGTCAGGTGGCGTGGTGTTGGGGATGGGAGGGGACATCACCGACCGTGCCCCAATCAGGGCGCTGTAGTCAACGGTAAGCTCCTATGCGAGGCGGTCATGCTGCCTCACCTCACGCCGNAACAACGGATATTTCGTCATAATCACAGTCTTTATTTCAAACTTCTATGGCGCCAGTATAACACGTCTTCACTGGCTGTGACGTCAGGTGGCGTGGTGTTGGGGATGGGAGGGGACATCACCAACCGTGCCCCAATCAGGGCGCTGTAGTCAACGGTAAGCTCCTATGCGAGGCGGTCATGCTGCCTCACCTCACGCCGACGTCGCTCCGTCAAACAGGCGAGTTTCATCAACGCTGACGAAACCCACCAGGCAGGCAGGGACGTAACGTAATATTTATAATGTGACACCGTCACATAACATATGCAATTTATACCTTCCAAAATTAAATGCTTGCATGGCGCACTGTCAACATACAAAATTTAGTTTAAATCGGTTGGATGGTTCCAGATATATGATAAAGCACCCCAAATGTTTAAATAGCCTCCATTTTGAAAGTGAGCACTTGGTTTGGTCGAAAACTATACAAGTCGGATGCTCTTACTAAGCACCTTATTTGCACCGAGTTTGGTGAAATTTGGGTGACGCGTTCAAAAGTTTAGGGCGCCATACACACACACACGCCCGTGCACGCACGCAGGAAAGAGATCTCATAAGACTTTCCTTTCTTCGGAAAGTAGGCTAAATATTGGATGTCCTTACCAAACAGTGTAAGTGTACCTTTTTAGGTGACATTCGGCGCATGGGTTCAACCATTTTTAAAAGAAAACCCATACACATACACTTCTACAAACATACAATAATAGGAGATTATTTATGTAAATCAGGAAGAATATATATAATTTAATGATTTTGAAAGGAGTTCACATATTCTTGCACGTGGAAATCTGTATGCACATATTTAAGCACGATCGTGTGTGTAAACTTAGTTTATCTCGAATTATATTTATTATTTGATTTGATTTAAATTTACGGTATAACTTTCTGGTTTAAACATAAACAAAACGTCTGGCGAGAAAAAGAGAAGACAATATTTACAAAAAAAAAACTGATATCACAGGTCGTTTAAGTTTGCAATCCTCTTGAGGAACTAAACAAATAATCTTGCATCCCACTGATTTTATAAAAACCGTATGCTAAAACGTTGTGCTCNTCGTCTGGCGAGAAAAAGAGAAGACAATATTTACAAAAAAAACTGATATCACAGGTCGTTTAAGTGGTAATCCTCTTGAGGAACTAAACAAATAATCTTGCATCCTACTGATTTTATAAAAACCGTATGCTAAAACGTTGTGCTCAGGGAAAATAATTAACCAGAGTGCTGTCCCACAAAACTACACTAGTTTTAACGCCTATATAACATACGCGAGCAGAGTAAAGGTGCAAAATAACCTCAATTTCCATACACAATAGAGACTGTAGGCTAGAAGAACTCTCTTCGTGTTCACCCTTCGGAATCTCGCGATTGAATGCCAAAGTGAAACTTTCAATCCCCCAAAACATTACACATATTAAAATTTATACAACTATTAAGAACTAACCAAACCTGAAATACACAAATATTTTATACATCCTTGAAACCTATGAGACGCGCATGCCGTTACAAATATCGGAAAGACAACGTTAAAAGTGAAAAGAATCAGTACCGGACTAGATTACAAATTGTTGAAGAGTCCTAACTTGGAAGATAACCTGAGATCTTGTGGAGCTGCAGTCCGAAAGTGCCGTATCCTCAAAATTCATTCGGAAATTGTATAAATACAATTAATTCCATTTGCGTAGTTAGTGGGTGCAGTACTACTAATTTTTTATGTTGATTATGACTATACAAAAGCATGCCTTAGAAAACACAGATTATTTTAATTTGAAACACTTAATAGTACGGGTATCTTTTTCTTATTATTATTCTCGCGTAGAAACATCTTGTACACATCTCAATATTGCAATGAAACACAAAAAGCAAAGTTCTTCTTCGGTGAAAAATGGGCACGCTGGGCATTGGAGCATATGTTTCATAGTTTGGTTTTCAACACATTTGCACTTGATGATATGAGCATCGAAGTAGTCCCATATTGCTTGGTTTGCTTTGAACCTGCTCACTCCTGTTCTTAGTATATTGGAAGATTTTCATAAAATCCAGCTTTCAATGTGGCTAGATGGTAAACGTTCCGCTACTGTCATCAGACCTGCTATGTTTGGGACCTTGGTTTTCCGTATCTGTACTCTTGCCGTCTCATGTGGTACAATTCATTCCCATGATATTCGTCTCTAAACTGGAGATACTTAGGCATTCAGTTGGTGAGTACTTTCTCGTTCTAATCTAGTCCTCTCCTTATTCGCAGTTATTTTTCTTCAATTACTGGGCGGAGAAATCCATGCAAGCTGATGGAGCCTGTCGACTTTAAGCAGCTTTTCACTAGGCTACAGCTCTCGTTGAGGGCTACATCCNGCTGATGGAGCCTGTCGACTTTAAGCAGCTTTTCACTAGGCTACAGCTCTCGTTGAGGGCTACATCCATCTGTTTGGCATGATGTGATGAATTCCAAACTGGGCATGCATAATCTATGATGAAGTAGCAAAGAGCCATTGCTGATGTGCGAATAGTTGGTTGTTGGCCAGCCCAATGTGATCCAGCCACATTATGCAGAAGGTTATTACGTGCGGAGACTTTCGATTTGGAATTCAAGCAATGTTTTTTAAAATGTGAGCATTCTGTNTATGCAGAAGGTTATTACGTGCGGAGACTTTCGATTTGGAATTCAAGCAATGTTTTTTAAAATGTGAGCATTCTGTCAAGAATAACACCCAGATATTTTGGGTTTTTACAAGTCTGTAGTTCGATACCTAGCCACTTTACTTTCAGCTTACGACGAACTTCCNCAGCCACATTATGCAGAAGGTTATTACGTGCGGAGACTTTCGATTTGGAATTCAAGCAATGTTTTTTAAAATGTGAGCATTCTGCCAAGAATAACACCCAGATATTTTGGGTTTTTACAAGTCTGTAGTTCGATACCTAGCCACTTTACTTTCAGCTTACGACGAACTTCCTTAATTTCCAAATGACAGGAACACACATGAGTCTTTGCAAGGTTTGATCTTAGCTGATTTGGACTATAATAAATAGTTTGACAGATGTTCAAGGGCAGTGATCAGATGATTTATTTTCACTGTTTCAAACTCTGTGCTCTGTGTGGCCAGGGCAAGTTCGTCAGTATATAAGAAGCTTGTCAGTGAGTGAAGATATTTGGGCAGTTCTTAACGGCGAGGTCTTGAGAACCGATGAGGGTGATTAAGGTGAGTATGGAGTAGTGCCAAAATGAATGGGCGGGGTAAACGGGAGAACCCCGATATAAACCGCTGACCAGCGGCCTTGTCCGGCACGATTCCCACAAGCGAAATTCTGGAGACTTAGCTGAGAATTGAACCCGGTTCGCCTTTTTGGGAGGCGAGTAGGCTAACCGTTCAGCCACCGAAGTCCCAAAAAACTTGATATTTGAAAATATCGTTTGGTCATTTGTATATATTTTGAAAAGAATTGGGGTTATTATTCTTCCTTGTTGTACACTATTTTTCTGTACTCTCAATCGACTACGCTGCCCTTGGAAGTTGATGAAAATCCTACGGTTCTGGAGAAGAGCAGCGATGAAATTGGTTAATCGCTATTCTTTGTTAAATTGTAGACCTTTTCTAGAATTAACTGATGGCTGACAGAATCATACGCTACTGATATATCCACAAAGACCACACCTGCGACCTTGCTGGTTTCAAATCCATCCTATGTAAACTTTTTAAGATTCAACAATTATCCAGTGCAGCTCAAATAAGGACAAAACTCAGATTGCTGTGGTATAAGTAATGCGTCAGTTATAGGTAAAATGGGATTCAGAATTAGCATTTCTAGTAGTTTATAGAGGTTAGAAAGAAGGGCTATATTTATGAAATATTTTGGATAATTCCTTTCTTTTACAGGTTTCAGCAGAGCTATCAATGTGTCCTACACCACACCTTCGGGATCTGGCATCTGCTCAAATGGTAGTTGAAGAGCTGTAGAACCTATTCTTTGCTGTTAAGTCCAAAATTCTCAAGATGCTCTGAACGGATGTCATCTAGGCCTGCTGACTTGCGGGTTTTCCATTTTTAAATAATATTGTCCAACTCCTACACACTTAAGGGCGCAGTGATATTATTCATTTCTCTATGGTTGTTTGTTTGTGTTTTGGGTAATCTGGCATTGTGGGTTTCTTTTTCATTCAGGAGTAACTAAAGTGCGACCTGTTTTGCACTGATGTTATAGTGCCAAGTGATGTTCGCTCGGTCGTTTTGAGATGATTCAGTAGTTTCCATACTAAGCGACTGTCTCTTGACATGTCTAGGTATTTTATTGATCTAATACAGTGATCTCTGATTGCTGTCATGGGTATTATGTGCTGATATAATAATATCAAGGTTATGTCAGGCCACCACCGCCTTGTTGCGTTTGGAGTTGTATTTTATTTTCTTCGTCCCCCTTTTCAATTTCCAATAACCTACAGCACCTGATATCGTTTGAAAGACAGTATTGACTACCCGTTAGCTGGTCGGCATCCTACAGCCGCGATCTGGACTCGATCCGCAATGGGGTCGCTCTTGGGTATTTGTGTGTGAGAAATGTAACCGAGCTTTCTGACAGTCAGTAGATAAACTAAATTTTAAAATCTAGGGCGATGTTTCATATCTCGCCAACAATTCTACCGACTTAAACAAAATTGTGTATTTTAATAGTGCTTTTTGTATGTATTCAATTGATAGAAGGATATTAATGTTGGTTGGCCATTCTATACGATAGCAAAACGGGAAAAAAATTGACTATATTATATCTGGAAAACTACTAAACCAACTTGTAAAATTTTTTAAAAATTCAAAATGAACCATTTTTTATGTTACATAAAATTATTTTGTGAGAAACTCATATTAACCGACATTTTCATTACATATGTCCTCTGTCGCTGGTGTTCGGAAATTTTATAACGTAAAAGAAGACATTTTTTTCTTAAAGGTAGGTATAGGCTATAGAAACTCAACTATCTGATGTATACAAAACATAAAGTGTGTTTTAGAGAGGATTTCTACTCGCAGCACCTGCAACGGAAGGCCGCAGTTTCTTCGCGCTTTCTTTAGAAGGCTTCCGCGTGTTCCAGTCTTGCCCGCCGTGCCACGTCCTTTATTCTGGACGGCGAATGGGTTGGGTCAGGAAGGAGGAGACCAGCGGAGAGATCCTTTTAAAGCTTGTCTCCGGTCCAGGAAATCGACAGAAGTAAGTCGTAGACGCTGGCAAGGTGATTTCTAACCTGCCGATACTCTTCCAGGTTTTAGCTTAGCCAAGCTCGAAGGACTGGCCTGCCCTCGCGCGCCCGGCCACAGGGGTGTGGAAAATGTGCGCCGGGCGCAGCCAGCAGCTTCGTCGGAGACTCTGGGCTCGAGAATGTGTGTGGAAATAAGAAGTGCTCCGTTTCCTCAGTGAAACCTTCTGAGTTCTCTGGAAAATTTTATCTTTTTTTTAGGATGCGCGGATGAAATGAAAACGTGCCTATTACTTTATATAAATTATTACAGAAAAAAAAAACTAGAAATAAATGACAATCTAGTGAACGCTTAAACAGAAACGCAGAGCTATAGATAGTTTTACCCGCGCGCAGACAAACCACTTAGTCCGTGACGAACCGTCACAAGATTTCATAACAAGTTTTACATTAATATCCGTGTTTTAGTACTGTAATGACAAAAAATAATCTATGACTCGAATTGTACAAACAATGACTTTAGTAGCATGCATTACGATAGTCACTAATACTTCTATATAAACACAATTACTACTTTTTAATTGTCTGTATGTATGTTTGTTTGAGCCGCACGGGTAAATGGCTTGACCTGTTCGAGCGGAATAAGTATTTTGCTTTACGTAAAACGACTGTGACATTGTATAAAAAATTAACAAGTCTCAAGTTCATTGTCTAACGTGTAATAAATACCCCACTCTGATTTAATTTGCACACATTGTCCTTACTCATCAAGGGCAACTTTTAAACAAGTTGAAATGTATTCATTTTAGAAAATCACACAGAAAAGATGTTACCTAGCAATAACTATTTAACAGCATTCAATATATTAGCAAGTTTTGTAAATGAAACTCGAGATTTCCTCAAGATTAACATAAACTTTGACGTCTGGTTGTGGTGTGGGAGAAGAATACTAGAACAGTTAAAAATAGCTTCATACCAAAAATAAATTATTATTACAAATTTGTTTCCCATTTTCGTAGTTATAAACTGTACTCACTGGTATTATAAGTGAGAGAATATATGTCTCATTATTCAATTTATAACTTTGTAAACATTTTTAATTGAAGTACTTTATTCGCGCATTAAATCAAAGGGCAAAACAAATTGTGCTTACTGGTAGCGTTGAAAGACTATGGTAAGTACAGAATATATTATGGTAAAACATTTGTCAGATGAAATGCCACTGGATACCGGTCGTCAATGGTTTCCTTTCATACCCAAATATTACGTTTATAAATCTTCGCATGTCATTACGAAATATTCTAGAAATGAATGTGCCATGACGAAAACTCCAAAGTTTAATACAACTGATAAGAAACTCACAGTTAGTTTTCCCTAAGGACTTTGCAGGCAGGTTTTCTTAACTTCGAGAAGAAATGGATTTTTCAGCTGATGAAAATTCACTTTACTCTTAATATTACTAGTTGTCTTCTTATAATGTGTCTCCAAGAAAAAAGAAGTAAGACCATTAACCTTAAAAACGTATGTTTATTGTGTGCATTCCAAAATATACAAGATATTTAAGTAATTTAGGGCCAGAGTTTAGCGTCACTGTATTGCGTTTGTACCACAGTGTGTGTTAAAACGTGTGTTCTGGAAAATGCGTAATTTTGTCGAGTTTCGGATATCACTGTTGTCTGTGGAGCAGTTAATGACACGGGGACTACAGTGCAGTTCAAATGAGAATCTTCGTGCAGTTTGAGGAATGTAAGAGCAGATATGTATTGCGATTAACGGGGTGGAAGGAGGGCATACAAGAGGGAGGGCGGCAACTGTGGTTGCAATGCCAAAGGTGATAATGGAGTCCATAGTTTTCGATGGTCATTCCAAGTATGCGACTGATCGATGTTTCGGCTCTCTTCGATATACGTCCACAAGAGCCAACCAAGCATACTTTCTCGAACGGAGAAACATGAAGATTGAATTACCCCCCTCCCGCTTTCAAAGGTTCGGACTCGCGCTCTCTGTTTTTGTGCTTCTGCGCATTCTCTTCTCATTTGGATAGTGCTATATAGTGAAGGCTGTTCACGGTAAAGTGAACACTTTTGAGACCCTAGTTACGTTTTAACTATCGGACATTTTTTTATCCTTCCACCGCTTTTTAAAATAAATATTGCCATGTAAGTAACAAACACAGTGTATATGTTTCACCGGAATCAAAAGTTAACGTCCACGGCTACTATCAAATATATTTATTGGCTATTATTACAAATGAGAGGGCTTCAAAAATTGCTCACTTTACCTTGAACAGCCTAAATGAAAAATTCTGGGTTCCACTCTTTGTGGCAAAACTTTTATTTTTCGATAAAGAACCTTGAAACCCTGATCACAACTAGGTTTTTGATCACTCATAAGAGTGCGATGAGATTGGCTGGCTCACTTGTGACCATATTAGTAGGCGTAACATTTAATGGTCACATCGTCACGACGTTAACGTTTCACCGCTGTACCCCGTAACTGACCCTGGGAATATACGAATTAAGATTATTTTACCGAAAATTGGTGGATTGTATAGGGGCATTCCCTTTTCCCATCGCTGTTGTGCTCTTTCCCTTCTCGAAATCAGGCGCCGACTATTTTCATGTCATTATGTGTGGCCAGTAGTGTTCAAGAGAATTTCGATTTCTAAAGGCCATGCTTCTAAAAAGTTGTTGCGTTTCCTAACTTTAAGTTTACTAACGCATTTTCTGAAAACTGGGAGGATCACCAAAAGGAGGCACGCAGACTAAAACTTGTAAGCCTAACACTTGCATAAAAAAAGGAATCATAATGACATGCTTTATCGGAACTTGCCCAAAAAGTAACCGAAACAAAGTTCTTTGTTTGGCAAGAGTCTGGTGACCAATTTAATAAGTTAGTTTGAATTTAATTTCAGGGTTTTAATATAATACAGAAATACGTAACACAGCTTGGTTGACAAATATATAACTCATCAAACGACAACAATAACTTACCATGCCTTACCTCAGATCTCGTACCCCGAAGTTCTGGCACCGCAGATCAGCGCGCGAATCAGCTACGCTACATATGTCAGCATCGCCACTTTCATTTTCAATACAAAATGCTTTATGCTTGTGTCTACCAGACACGATACAATTTGATGATATTCTAAATTTCTAGGTCTTGCAGTTCGGAAATAAAAAAATATATATATCCTTTTTTTTCATTTACTGTTGCATCAAATCAAAGTGACACAACCTTGTAATTTTAAGGTATAAAGTAAATATTGTTAATCATTCTCGTAACATGAAGTATTTGGGACGCTCTTATTAGGGATGTTTATTAATATGAACGTTGCATTAGAATCGTCTTATACTAGTTGCCCACGCCAAATTATAAAAGTGTACTGCAGGCGTTGTACGGCAGGAAATATACTATTTCATCGTAGATATCCAAACACACTTCTGTAAACATAGAATCGCGCCTAGATGTCACTGCGACAGCTGCTTCCACTATAAAAGGAGGTGGAGGGCTCGACGTTGGTCAATATTATGCGATACCGGCAGAATTGGTGGAGCAAAGGAGCTAAACATCTTCGAACATGGCGTAGTTCAGTTATTGGTTGCCACGTAGGTAAGCAATGCGCCAGAGCAATTTTTTTCCCTTCTCTTGTTGCTCAAGTCGACTGTCAGCGATACGATTGCGAAGTGGAAACGGGAAAGCCCAAGTNCTGACCCTGGGAATATACGAATTAAGATTATTTTACCGAAAATTGGTGGATTGTATAGGGGCATTCCCTTTTCCCATCGCTGTTGTGCTCTTTCCCTTCTCGAAATCAGGCGCCGACTATTTTCATGTCATTATGTGTGGCCAGTAGTGTTCAAGAGAATTTCGATTTCTAAAGGCCATGCTTCTAAAAAGTTGTTGCGTTTNGTCATTATGTGTGGCCAGTAGTGTTCAAGAGAATTTCGATTTCTAAAGGCCATGCTTCTAAAAAGTTGTTGCGTTCCCTAACTTTAAATTTACTAACGCATTTTCTGAAAACTGGGAGGATCACCAAAAGGAGGCACGCAGACTAAAACTTGTAAACCTAACACTTGCATAAAAAAAGGAATCATAATGACATGCTTTATCGGAACTTGCCCAAAAAGTAACCGAAACAAAGTTCTTTGTTTGGCAAGAGTCTGGTGACCAATTTAATAAGTTAGTTTGAATTTAATTTCAGGGTTTTAATATNTTTTGAATTTAATTTCAGAGTTTTAATATAATACAGAAATACGTAACACAGCTTGGTTGACTAATATATAACTCATCAAACGACAACAATAACTTACCATGCCTTACCTCAGATCTCGTACCCCGAAGTTCTGGCACCGCAGATCAGCGCGCGAATCAGCTACGCTACATATGTCAGCATCGCCACTTTCATTTGCAATACAAAATGCTTTATGCTTGAGTCTACCAGACACGATACAATTTGATGATATTCTAAATTTCTAGGTCTTGCAGTTCGGAAATAAAAAAAAATATATATCTTTTTTTTCATTTACTGTTGCATCAAATCAAAGTGACACAACCTTGTAATTTTAAGGTATAAAGTAAATATTGTTAATCATTCTCGTAACATGAAGTATTTGGGACGCTCTTATTAGGGATGTTTATTAATATGAACGTTGCATTAGAATAGTCTTATACTAGTTGCCCACGCCAAATTATAAAAGTGTACTACAGGCGTTGTACGGCAGGAAATATACTATTTCATCGTATATATCCAAACACACTTCTGAAAACATAGAATCTCGCCTAGATGTCACTGCGACAGCTGCTTCCACTATAAAAGGAGGTGGAGGGCTCAACGTTGGTCAATATTATGCGATACCGGCAGAATTGGTGGAGCAAAGGAGCTAAACATCTTCGAACATGGCCTAGTTCAGTTATTGGTTGCCACGTAGGTAAGCAATGCGCCAGAGCTATTTTTTTCCCTTCTCTTGTTGCTCAAGTCGACTGTCAGCGATACGATTGCGAAGTGGAAACGGGAAAGCCCAAGTNATTTTTTTCCCTTCTCTTGTTGCTCAAGTCGACTGTCAGCGATACGATTGCGAAGTGGAAACGGGAAAGCCCAAGTACAGCAAGACCGCAGTCGAGCAGGCCACTCGTGTTAACCGACGGGGACCTTCGAGCTATGAAGAGGGTGGTAATTCTCGAGAAAATCGCATATGACCGTGTGATAGCATCACCCGTGAATTCCGCAGTGCCTCTTATTGTGCAGCTAGAACCATGGCTGTACGGTCGGAGTTACGAGGGCTGGGATTCAAAGCCCAGGCACATGCCCATGAAATATACATTTCGCCTGAACATGAAACGCCGCGTTGCGTGGAGCAAAGGACGCTGTCACTGGAATGTGGACAGCTGGAGACTCGTGATATGAAGTGACGAATCAGGCCATATTACGTGGCATTCCAATGGTAGGGTCTGGGTGTGGCAAATGTAAGGGGGAACGCGACGTGTCGGCCTGTATATTGCCGTCGGTGAATTTCGGTGGAGGTGGTGTGAGAGTGTGGGAATGTTTTTCACGGAAGGGAATTGGTCTTCTCGTAATACTACGGGTCACTTTAAAGGCGGAAAGCTATAGG
The DNA here is from genome assembly GCA_002778355.1 of Clitarchus hookeri. Lineage (NCBI taxonomy): Eukaryota > Metazoa > Arthropoda > Insecta > Phasmatodea > Phasmatidae > Clitarchus > Clitarchus hookeri. The sequence goes on from NQII01002287.1 coordinate 273,483, forward strand.
ACATTTTGACCGCCTGTGTGTTGTCCATAACAGAAAACCAGTTTGCAGATAACTGTATTTCTGGATGACATTGCTCCCTGCCCTAAAGTATGGTTCGTTCGCGAGTTTATTGTGGACGATAGTGTTCCAGAAACGACTGGACAGCCAAGAGTCCAGACTTAAATCCTATCAACCCCTTTGGGATTAACTGAAACGGTGACTATGCGACAGACTTCTACGAGCCTCATCACTTACTGCGCTACAGCCCTGCAGGAAGAATGGTTGACCATTCCCGGAGACATTTCGACACATTGTTGGCAGTTTTCACCACAATGATCATGGCTTTAGTAAAAGCCAAAGGTGGGCACGCTTGGCTGGGACTGGGCCGTTTATCCAAGAGACACTTATGGGACAGTTTCGCGAGGGTGTTTTGATCATATAGTGTAATTGTGAAAGTAACGATTCAATAACTTTCAGAGTTATAATAGATCCTGTGCTATATTAAAATAATAATTACTACAAACGTACCTTACAACGGTCAAAACAATATCAACATAGTCCATGATAAATAAATATAAAGTTTACTTCAAAATCTGAGGGTTTCTTTCACCTATTTTACCCAGCAGAGCAACGCTTAGCCAGGAATAATATATACATTACAATAAATGTATGTTTTATCTTTGAATGTTGGGTTTCTTCTTAAAAACGTTTGATGCACTGCAAATGTTCCAGACCAACTTAATTTTACCTTTGATGATCGTGACATAATGCATGATGCCTAATTGTTTATATATATATGTATATATATATATATGAGTGTGTGTGTGTGTACATAAACGTTCGCCTTTCCAAAGATCTAGTATGAAGAAAAGTTAAAAATGGTAAAAAAAATTGCGGTTTTGGTATATCAGATTCCGATAAAGGATTCCGATTTATCTCTTGATTTCGTAGGGGAGGAGGGATAAAATGCGTCTTGAATCAATATAAAAACCATATTTGTACTTGTCACACTAGGGGACAGCACATACGATAATCAAGAATGCAGCTTTGCGATGCTATGAAGAATCGAGTAATGTAGTCAATTATTTAAGGCTTGTCAGCAATTACGTACTTACGAAGAGAGTGGCTTGTAGTTATAAGTTGTTCACGATCATATGAGCACTTATTGAATCAACCTTTGAAAAATTCGCTGTCTGTAACTTGCCAAAATTTTAATTCAAACGTTGACTGGAATATTTGCAGTGAAGGGGGCAGTGAATTAGGCGAAGTAATTCAATATCTTGACACCTAACTAGTTGTAAGGCTAAAGGATTAATGGCCCGTGAGTTCAGCTACTTTTCTTCCTATGCACATAATAATGAATATTACCGTTACTGTAAAACATGACAGTTTCATAACATCACTCGACTTACACCATCGTTAAAGGTATAAGTTGTTTTTGTATTATTTTTAAATTCTTTCCCTTTCCTGTATTCATTTTCTTTGATCTACGTGATTTTATATAATATCCGTAAATCCATTTATAAAGTATTTACTTAAATAATTAATACATTTGTAAAAATATATTTGGCCAGTGAAGTGATATACTTTTAAGCGTATTGTTTTATTTTTCAATATAGTTTTGGCCCACAAAATTTAACAGCCATGTAGTATGTTAGTATTTTGACAAAATTATGCTTACATTGATGTAGTAATTTCTAATTTTATAAGTGAAAGCGATTTACTTAAAAAAATCTTAAGGAGCTATAAAAATTATGCATCTGGATAGATCTTCATGAAATTTACATTTAGAGACAAATAACATATATAAGTATCAGTAAAAATTTGCATGAATTTAATTCAACCACTGAATTTCACGAATTATTTTTTGAATTCGTAATAATAATAATAACTACTTTGGCAAGTTGCTTCTACGTAGTTTGTAAACAGAAAATTGATTTGCGGGACCGTAAATTGGTAAGCGATATATTTGAGCACCAAGTCTTTCACCATATATATATAATTAGTTTCCTCTGCAAATTCTGTTACGATCGTAATGCACGCTGCATAAAAATATTTTGTAATTTTCTGCACATAGAGTATATGAACGCAAGTCACTTAGAAACACTTAAGCAACCCGTTTTCTTTAATGTATTCTTAGATCTAATTTCAAGTATCTTACGACAATGTTTGAACACATCTTGTATGCTGTATTTAGCAATAAATAATTATTTGTCAGAGAGAGTGCTGTTCTTATTATACATATATAAAGGAAAAAATTCAAAACTTGCCAGTACTTAAAGTAAAATATTTCAAAGAGACTTTGCAGTAGTATAATAACCCGAGGAAAACGAAAAATAATTCGAATATTTTGTAAGTCTTCGTAGACATCATAAAGATAAATAATAAACTTGGAATATTCGACCGAAGTTAACAGTGTTTGTGTCTAAATAGTGAAATGTCAAAAATATTTATACATTTTTACAAGTCGATATTATAATTTACTGAAAAAAAACATGTACGTATTTACAGTGTTTATTATAATTTTAAATTATTTGTTGATTTTGTAAATAAATACAGCGGACATGTGTACAGCTGATGTATACATAAATCAAAAGGCAATGTCAATACTCAAATAAGCCAGAAGGAGATGCAGCGGGCTGAAAATAGAAAACACGTAGGTCTTACGAAAGTCCTCACTTTACCATGGAAGGACTATAACTGTGCCATACTGTGCTCTGAACATGTGTTTGTTGATCTTCGTGAGCATGCCAAAACGGCGTAGACAAGTTACGGAGTATGAGAGGCGGCATACAGTATCTTCGTGAGGTCGAGTTGTTATACCTGAGAATTGAACATCAAGTTGGATGAGGAGTGTTAGCAGTACATGGATGTTGGCGTCGTTTTTCAGAGAAGGTGCACACTGTACTATGTGTCTAAGACAGCAGCGACATTCAGACGCACGTCAAGAAGGTAGCATCGTACGAGTGGCCGCAACAGACCACACACTGACCACAAAACAGCGTGTATGTGCTGTCACACCAGGTATGTAGGCTAGGTCCATCGATATCCAACTGCCAGATACTGAGATAGAATCACAGATAAAAATAGGCAACCTCTACTCTCGCCTCGCCACCTGTCAACTCGTATCTATACACAAGTCAAGATGCCTGCAAGGGAAAATAGGGAAACTTTGTGTTATGTGACAACAGCATATTCTGCTCGATGCTAACGATATAGATTGATATAGTCGTTAGCGTGTGTGAAGCCGACCAGGCGAGAGACATATGCTGAGTTCTTTGTGGGAGTAACACCCTGAAAAATAAATTGAATTAATGAATAAGATACCTATATATGTATATAAAGGCTATGCCCGCGGCTCCGCTCGCGTGAACTACAGAATTATTGTTTAGGTTCTTATAAAAAATTTAGTTGAATTTTACTTAGTGTTAATCTTCTATACTCTACAAATATTATAAAACTCAACGTCTCAGTGAATTAAATGGTAAAAACACTTATTAGTATTTCTCTGTTATAGATAGATACATGCTAACACAGAGTTTTATTTAGGTAATTTTATTCTTCACAATTCTTTATTACATGATATTGTTCCTACAACATGACATTGTTCCATCTTTAATGGTTTAGATAGTGTATTGCAAGAGATCGTGCTGGCGGGAAACTTTTTCCGACTTGATTCAATATCACTATTATCGTTTGTAAATTTTGTGAGATATTTTCTCGTGTTAAAAAGAAGACAGTATCACCTTTCAGCCTTCCATATATTTCTGTGCAAGAAATTACGTCGATTTGTTGCTCTGTTGCGACAATGCATTGTTATTTCGTTTGTGTACTTTTTCATTTTCCAATAAGAATTTCCCCGAGGGAATGAGATATTTCTTCGGGATAAAAAGTAGCTTACGCCACTTCCCGGCCTTCCAACTATCACTGTCCAAAAATTAACGTCGATCCGTTGCTCCGTTGCGACTTGCAAGAAGGACAAACAAACACACTTTCGCATTTATAATATTAGTTAGGATACTAATATTATATTAGTATAGATAGCTGTGCCCATGGCTCCGCTCGCGTGGACTACAGAATTATTGTTTGGGTTTTTTTTAATAATGTTCGTGTTTTTTATACTTTTTCCTTACAATGTCTGCACTNTTGTTTTTTTATACTTTTTCCTTACAATGTCTGCACTTGCTTTTCCAGTAGACTAACAGGAGAGAAAACTGAATATTAGTATATCTTAACTTTTCATGGGATTTTACAAGTAGAATAGTTTGGGGAAATTGAGAACAATGTAACTGAAATAGGCGTTGAAGCTCGGTGCTGTGCCTTTTGGCTCTGAAAGAGGCTCGCTAACTGAGGATCTCTCCTTCGGCTCGACTCAGGAATTGCTCGAAAGGCGTCGACTCGGGTTTTTCGGTCACACCCGAATATGCTCGGCCTTTATTGTCACTTACCATTCAAGCATAAGTCTTTTTCTGGAAGCCATATTGGTTTTACAACCATATAGCATGCCAAATTAAAAATCTGTATTTTTTATCCGATAAAAAAATATTGTTTTACCGAAATTATAGATGAGATATTGCAGAACAATGCAAAAGACTGTCAACTAATTCCGGTCTCCTCTCTTGAAGACTAAGTACAGCATTATCTNGTATAGATAGCTGTGCCCATGGCTCCGCTCGCGTGGACTACAGAATTATTGTTTGGGTTTTTTTTAATAATGTTCGTGTTTTTTATACTTTTTCCTTACAATGTCTGCACTTGCTTTTCCAGTAGACTAACAGGAGAGAAAACTAAAAATTAGTATATCTTAACTTTTCATGGGATTTTACAAGTAGAATAGTTTGGGGAAATTGAGAACAATGTAACTGAAATAGGCGTTGAAGCTCGGTGCTGTGCCTTTTGGCTCTGAAAGAGGCTCGCTAACTGAGGATCTCTTCTTCGGCTCGACTCAGGAATTGCTCGAAAGGCGTCGACTCGGGTTTTTCGGACACACCCGAATATGCTCGGCATTTATTGTCACTTACCATTCAAGCATAAGTCTTTTTCTGGAAGCCATATTGGTTTTACAACCATATAGCATGCCAAATTAAAAATCTGTATTTTTTATCCGATAAAAAAATATTGTTTTACCGAAATTATAGATAAGATATTGCAGAACAATGCAAAAGACTGTCAACTAATTCCGGTCTCCTCTCTTGAAGACTAAGTACAGCATTATCTNAGATATTGCAGAACAATGCAAAAGACTGTCAACTAATTCCGGTCTCCTCTCTTGAAGACTAAGTACAGCATTATCTTAAATACTGAAAACTATTTACTGCCTCGACTGTTTTGTAGGCATACGATTTATACTCTGATATTTTGTTTATAGCTATAAACTACTAAACCAAACCCATGATACTAAAAGCGACCGCATGCACGAGTATGTTATAATCATGGTATCGAGTAAAACACAATAACACATTTAAAGACATGCTTGGCTTTAATTTAAATACTGATACTGCCACGCCCTTAGTAATAAAAATGTACGAGGGCAGCTCGGGCGATGGTTTTAACTACCGAACTTTTCTTAACCATTAATCCATAAATCGTTCAATCATTACAACAATATTTTGATCAATTCATCAATCTCACAATCTTTCCAGCAATATTTCCATCAATTTTTCGCAATCCTTCCAACAATCTTACAATCTTTCCGCTAATCTTTCACAACCTTTCCATCAATAGGGGCCTGATTTCAAAACATGAAATCGTAAAAAAAAAAAAATTTGTTATGTCGTGGACTTTGAAACAATATGATGGTTTTTCCGAGTGATGTAAGGATGTATATATAGAGCTATGGTGATGCACGCTGATACTATAGTTGATGCTCAGACTTTCAGAATTTAACATCGATTTGGAAGCATTCTCTCGCTATACAGTGAAGATGAAATGCAAATACGAAGCNTCAGACTTTCAGAATTTAACATCGATTTGGAAGCATTCTCTCGCTATACAGTGAAGATGAAATGCAAATACGAAGCCCTGCTTTTGATCTCAAAGAAAATGTAGCCGCAGCCTGCGTCATCGCTGCCTGATTGCCGACACTGTCGATTCTGCGATCAAGTCCTTAAACATTCTGTCAATATTATCGACGACATGAGAGAATATACTCTACGAAGAGTCCTTTTCGCATGAGGAATAATTACGATATTGGTCCCGCGCAGTTTATGCAAGGCGATACATTGAAGAACCACATCAAGAACTGCAAGGATTCGCCTACTGGAAGCCAGCAAGTATTGCCGCCAATACTCCTTGCTGCATCGAAGGGTACTGATTTGAGAGGCGATTATGATGATACAGTAAATGCTAAAGACGGAATGAGTGCCCTGCGTTGTGCAGTAGTCACTTTGTGTAGAATGTACACTTGCGAGACTAGCGCGTGAAAAGATGAACTTTTATATAAACGGCCATCAGCTCTTAATACTGATAACCATACAGAGAAAAGTAATCTTGATACGGAGGATGAAATAGGAGACGAATGTGACAATGATGATAGCATTGATGAAAATAAACATTAAGACAGCTATGGTGCTAAAGATGTTGGCAATTTTCTCGATGCTCTGACACACCCCTCTACCATATTTGCTGCAGCAAACGACGTGGGTAAGGGAGAATACGCTGAGAATATTGGCTACCTATTTCCAAGAAGACCCGAATGAACTAGTTGACCGGCTAAGACATTGGGTCGCTTTCCAACAAGGTTCAGATGTCTCGCTCACTGACGTGATATCATCAATCATTGATGAATTGAAGGATCAGGGTTATATTGCATGATGTTATAAATTGCTTTCTTCTAAAATTGTATTTACAAAATAATACTAAATTAAATTTGAAGAATAATTGCATTTTCATTATTTTTCCATGTCATAAACTTTTTCCCTTACAAATTTATTTAAAGTTCTGCTATGCGTACTCAACTATTAAGGTAAAGATCCACATACATAATATTATCGCAAATTTTAAGTTCAGAAAATTAATAGATTGTTGACTGCATACAAAACATCAAGTCTCATCTTGTACAAATTGGGAGACATTTGGCGAACGAATGTAATTTATATTCATATGTGTGACGACAAACCGATAGATTTATCGAAGCTTCTATCAAGGAATTGGGATTCATTGAAAAACTGGTGGGATGATTGGAGGATTGAGAGAAATATTGTGAAATTTATGGAAAGATTGCGAAAGATTAATGTAAATATTTGGAAAGAGTGCGAAAGATAAATGGGAAGGTCGGTCGAAAGATTGACAGAAAAATTGGCAGATTGATCGACATATTGAAAGATTGATTGAAAGATTGAAAGGTTATTTAAATGATTTAAAGATTTATGAAAATATTGAAATATTGATGGAAAAATTTTGAAAGATTGATGGAAAGATTGAAAGATTACGGAAATATTGCGAAAAATTGATTAAAACATTGCGAACATTTATAGAATTATTGCGAAAGATTGATGGAAATAATGTATTACGAAAGATTTCTAGAAATATTGGAAGATTGATGGATTGATCAAAATATTGTTGTAATGAATGGAATATTCACGCATTGATGGTCAAGAAAAGCATGGAAGATAAGATTATCACCCGAGCTGCCCTCATTCCTTTTTTATTCTTAAGAGCGTGGCAGCATTAGTATTTAAATTTATGCCAAGTATGCCTATTAATGTGTAGATAGATGCTGATCAATACCATGATTATAACATGATTGGGCATTCGGTAGCTACTAGTATGACGGACTTATTTTAGTCATATATACTTATAAAAATTCTGAGTAGAAAACTCATGCCTACAAAACAGTCGATGCTGTAAATAATTAGCAGATTATGACATTATGTTGTTCTTAGTCTTCAATGGACCGGAAATGCAGTGTAGAGACCTTTGCATGGTTCCGCAATACCCTATCTATAGTTAAATCGGATAACAAATACAGATTTTCGATTTGACACGCCTTAGGCCTATCAAACCAATATGGCTACCAGAAAGAGACATATGCTGAAAGGGTTAGTGGTCATAACTGCCGAGTCATAACGTTCGGGTACGTCCAACAATCCCGAGTCGATGGCTTGCAAACATCCTCTGTGTCGAGCCGAAGATGCGACCCTCAGTAAGCGAGCCTATTTCAGAGGCACTGCCACAGCCTTGAGCTTCAAAGCCCATTTAAAATACATTGCGCTGAACTTCTCCATATAATTTTTTTTCGACTTATCGCTTGTAAGCAATCCTTACGAAACAGTGATTCTTGGTTTTCCGAATATTTTATTAATTTCCTATTTTATTTACAATAATCTCGTTTGATTTTTTACGCTCTTTTATATAGGAGGCGGTGATAATAAACACTCTTAGTTGAATTATTTTCCTATAGAATTGCTCGACTGAGAACAAATTTTCTATAGGCTATAAAATAGTTACCGTTGCTCATATGTGATAACATGATTGTAAACGGAATTCTGTTATACGGCAAATCTGTTATACCTCTGCGGCTTACAAATGTTTCTTTTTTCATTTTGATACAAAATGCCGCATTATTCTTATTATCTCAATTAAAAAATTGTATATAACTTTTTTTTAAGGAAAATATTTATTTTGGTTTGTTTCAGTGATGGAAAATGTTATATTCTGTTACAGACCGGCGGTATGTGTTTCAATAAACAATTTTAAGCATCAATCAACGTGAAGTAAAACGTGTATGCAGAAAATAGGTTTATTTTTTTTTCAACTTACAATTTACCGAAGGCATTATGCAGATGGGAAGAAAGTTTTCTTGGGAATATTTGGTTTTGGCCGATATGGTAAAATCTGCCTTAATATATCATTGCTACTTAGTGCTGTGTGATAATGCCCTGCTTAAGAGTTAAGTTGCGGGTTTCGAGTCCCATAATTTCTCTTAATTATCGCCAAGGCTCTCGGCCAAAGGGGAGCTTTCCCTCTAGCAGGGTGCACTCACCCTAATCAGGCCCGGGAATTAAGGGCGCTCGAGCTTCGTCACTTGGAGGGGGCGCGGAGAACAGTTACTCAGAATAATGTGCCACAAGTAATGTTCGGCATTTACCGCGTGGATTACGGAATGCGCAGCCGCTGTTCACATTTTTTCCCTTCCCTAATGTTTTCCATTTGAATTTCACTTTTTTAAAGGCGTAGATTTTCTTCTAGCTGACGTAAGTATTTAGCGTAGGTATCAGTCCCGAATTTAAACGGAGGTTTTAACTTTGAAGTCTAATGACAATGGTGAGTTCATATTATTATGTTGGTGGGGCCACAGTGGCTGAGCGGTTACCCTGCCCGCCTCCCACCAAGGCGAACCGGGTTCGATCCCCAGCCGGGCCACTCCCGGACCTTCGCACGTGGGAATCGTGCCGGACGATGTCACTGGTAGACAGTTTTCTTGGGATCTCCTCTTTCCCCCGCCTTTTCACTCCGGCGCTGCCCCATACTCACCTCAATCACCCTCATCACCCTCATTAGCTCTCAAGACCTCGCTGTTAAGAGCCGTTTAATATCTCTTCACTCACTTATTATGTATGTATTTTTGGACTGTATCCATTGCCGACCATGAGACTGAAAAAAATTATTTTGTCTTATGGTCAGCAGTGGACACAGTCCAAACATACCAACACAATAACTTATGGTGGCCGCCTGGTTGAAGGAATTTCGCATATCTGAGGCCTAAAAGCATGAAGCGCTAGAGGCAACCAAGAATTGGTCATAAACTCTCTCATCACCTCTACGCGCAAATCACTGAACTGGCTTGCAGTCTTGCGCGTTGATAAATCGCCTCTATGAGACTTTTAGCGAAGACCCTACCATTTTATGACGTCATATTAAAACAAATTTTTGATACACGTCCGTATTCCTTTTTTAATATTTTGTCCCGGAATATTCATACCTAAAAATAACCGTGAATACAATCGTTTGAGCCATTTTCTCTATTACAAAAACCTGCTTTAAAGAGAAATGAAGGAACTGAAAAACATATACATACGCGTAACTTTTCTTCAATGCTATTCGTAAGTGGACCTCATTCAGAAACGTTTGACTGTTTTTTAATGAAACGTTTTCTACTGGTGTCTGCACACCGTTCGGTGGCCTACACAGGCGGCCACCTTAATTAGAGGTGACGTAAAATTACCATTTGACACAAATACTTGAGCATAAAACCATTCTGCAGTACTGTTTTCAGTATCATAAACTTTCTAAAAAAAAATAACTGTAGCCAGTGTGACATAGAACCCTTATTTCTCAGCTTAGGTATATGATTAAATTAGGAAGTTATAAATTTCCATTTGTGCATATGTGAGCGATGAATAATTCTTCTTCATGATCGTTCTCTTGAAGCAGATATGATGGCGCAAGTGATGCTGGATTTTCGCCTTTAAATACGCTAGAGTTTAGTTTCTTATTACTCATAAAATTTACCACTTAATAAGCGGTCACGTAGACCGGCCAAAGTTAGATCTGCGCTTTTGATTGTAATTTGTTTTAGAAAGATAAGAAAATAATTATTGGTAATCACTTTAATTCTCGGATAAGTTATTTATTTTAAGCATAAAAAACATAGGTGCCCTACCTGCTGAATTATAGAATACAATTTTAAAATTATAGTTACCGATCAGTGAAGCATGGATTGTGCCCTAACGTGGAAAACTGATGACATAACTTTAGGAGGGAGGAATTCTGTCACATGAAAGATTTACAAATTCCGTGAAAATAAAAGGAAAGTATAGGAAAATAAATTTCAACAACGATGTAAAAGAATTTCATATAAGCTGAAATAAAATACATAGAACCATTGTTCAAAATTCTTCTTCTGATGTCTATATTCTAATTTTAATCCCTGAAGGCTATTTCTTGAATCGATCATAAAAGTCTGCCGCTATTTTTATGTTTCTAGCAATACGTAAATTGCATACAAAGTTCCGATTCATATGGAGGTTGAACATAGCGAAAAAAATATATAAAAAATCGTGTGGTCACTCATAGCTTAGAATCTTATTCGTACTGAATCAATAGTTTTATAACGATTTTGTTTCCATGATATATCGACAGTGCAGTATGAAAACGGGCAGGAAAATCATCAGGTGTTAGTCAAACATATGGTAATGACAGGAATACATGACTGTAGGTTCTTTATATTTGATTTCTTCGTAAATATTAAAAGTGATGTTTTTCCATCGTAATCGGTATCGACGGCAGTAGTATTTCAACGGTTATTTTCCGAGTCAATATATATATCGAGGTAATGGGAGGCAATTTTTGCATGAAACGGTTCCCGTCAATACTGTTGCCAATCACAATCTAAGCGACGTCGCAATGTGCTGTGAGAATATTCCGTAAATAAAACAGCTTATAGCGAGTCATATCTCAGTGATTTTACCCAAGTTAATTCAGCGTATATTTCGCTCCAGCTTTAAGAGTTGCTGAGTACCACCCTTAAATAAATTAATTTTATAAAGGATGTAGTTGCATCGATGTTATGCCCGGCAAATTAGCTGGGGTTTCTAATTTAAAAATAAAGTATTTACAAATCAATAAAATTTTATCTTTTACAGCTGGTTATTACAAAGGCGGGGAAGGTGGGGGAGGGTGGCATAACCTCACGGGTGTGATCTTGAGTGACAATAAGGGTGAAACGAGGCGTGGATGGGGCTGTAACGAATTGATGTGGAGGGAGTCAGTCTTATCTATGGAGTGTAAAGGGAAGTTAAGTCAATTAAATTTCATGTCCATCTTATTTTATGGTGTGTGTATGTGTGTGCGAGCCCGTGCTATCAAATGTAAATATATTTAATAATTAAGAGAAATGTGAGCAAGAAGGAAATTTAATCGATTCGAAGCTTTATGGAAGTCTGCCAGAGTGGGGATTGAATGATGTCTGGTCCTGTGTATTCATTGCAGTACCAGGTAGGGCTTAAGATCTCCTCAACAGCGAGATCATTAAAGATGGAACCGTCAGTACACACAATAAGAATCAGAGGAAAGAATCGAAAATTGCCTACGTTAAGGTACCATACAAGCGTACTTCTGAAGTGATTTCTGGAAACCATAGAAGAAACTCAAATCTGGGTGTCTTAGCCGAGAATTGAACCTGGGTCCTCCCGAATGCACGTACGGTGTTTTATAACGGCAGCACTTCCTTAAGTTTCATAGCAGCAGGAGCGTCACCCCACCGTCGCTGGGTCGTCTACATATGCATGCATTTCGCCTCGCAAACAATTATGTGGATGTCGTTCCTGGTCGCTGCACCATCAAATTCTGCTGCTGGGACATTGGATACCTAAGAGGGTAAATGGAAAAATGTGAAATCAATTGCTGGAAATTATAAAACTTTCCTCGATTGCACGAATATACCTAGCAGTTGGTAAGCCGTTGCGGGTCTGGAATATGTGCTATCTTTCACAGCAACCAATAACAGCAAATAATCCTGACAACTTGAAAACAAAGTGAACTATTTTTGTACAAGCGAAAATTCCCTCACGATGGACTGTATGGAAATGCATTTGCCTGCGTTGGTGTATTTTAAAATCCTATTTTAATCTTGATGGTTTTTCATAAGCGTTAAGTAAATGGCTGACGATTTCTGCTGGTGTTGCATCGAGGTCCATTTTCGGCGACGATCTGTAAGTTAATCCTGGCTGGTAATGTGGTGATGACGATGGGTTTTTCAGCTGCTGAAACATATATATATATATATATATATATATATATATTTCCCCCATTCTTCGAATTTAACAATGGTGAATTTTTCCTTGCGACTAAAAATGTATCTGGTAATGACTCGTGATGACAAAGCTCGCATAGTGGATAGAGAAACTAGATATTTCTCAAACTGATTCGTGTAATAAGGCATGCAAAACTGTGTGGTTGAAGTAGGATAGGCATCGTTGAAATTTTCCCATTGAATGTGCATTCCTCATAGATGCTGTAAAATGCATGACTATAATTGTGAAAATTAACGGCGAAAAGCATGTTGAAGTTTCCTCACATGCACACTGACGGATGAGATGGGCTCGCGCTTGCAATGTTTTGAAAATTGCACCTAGCAAAAACTGTAAATATTATTAGTTGGAAGTTGAATTTGGCGATTAAATATAATGTTATAAAGAAGGCGTTGATTAATAACAGCAGGAGATGTGCCGATTTATAAAATTTTTATATTTGTTAAAATCATGTAATTGACAGGGGTATAATATAAATTCCTGAAGAAATATAACACACCCGTCGTAATGTCGTAATCTGACGTTGAAGCTCAGAAAAATACTTCCGTTATGACGGGGGAGTGTTTTCTTATGCCGTGTGGCGGGCAAGATTTTGTAAGTCATTTTCCAAGTGTAGTTAAATAAATAAGATGATGTAATTTTACAGGTTTTTTCTCTCAGCTTGTTAAAGGGAATTCTGCACTCTCTCGTGGTTTCTGGTGCTCGAATTCTTTAAATTAGAATGACATATTTTCAAATTTTTTTCGCATGACTGCGTTTCGCTTACGTACGAGGTTCTGAGAAGATTAATTCTTGGCTCAGTGGTGTACTGNAATTTTTTTCGCATGACTGCGTTTCGCTTACGTACGAGGTTCTGAGAAGATTAATTCTTGGCTCAGTGGTGTACTGTAAAAATGTATATTTCCTTCTTAAGTGGGAAAAAAACCTACGAAAGGGGTTAAGAGTTACAATTTTTTATGTAGCCCATACATTTTTTCCCAGTAAAATTGTTTAAAAACCATTTTTTGACTTTGATACATGAAAAATAAGGTGTTACGATCTGTTTTAGTTTGGTGATCTGTCCATTCAGCCATTATAGACTCGGATATCTTTCTCTTTTGTTTTCGCCTATTTGACTAACGTAACATAGTAGCGTGACTTTTCATTTTCAAGGTGGTGTACAAGCTAAATTATAATAAAAGTGTGACGTTTACAGTCTTTTGAGACGGAGCAAGTTGTTCGGTCAAACGGGAACGAGTAAGGACTCCGCCAAGAAACCATCGCGGCATTCACCTGGAATGATAAAAAAAAAAATAGATTCGGCTGAACGAGTCGTGATTCGAACCCGGGTCCCCCCTGAACATGGGTTTCTCCTGGTGTTGAATTTTGTGTGCAGATATCATCTGTGGTTATTATCGTATGAAGTAAAGTTGGCGAGCGTGAGAAATAAAACATGCTGCTGGAGCGACAAGTCCCCTCCCCCAACCACTCCCAACATCCACCTCAGAGTTATCCGGAAGTCAGTGTACTTGGGCAAAGTTCAATTCAGCACCTGGTGCAGCGAGGCTGGACGTGTACGCGAGCTCAGATTAAGACTGCACGTGTATCTCGTTTACTTTTGTAATGGCACTCGAATCCACGTCTTTGAGTAGGGTTTTCTTTTAATAGCTTTTAATGCTTCTATTAGTCTCGCCTGCAATTGCTATATTTTGGGCTCCTCCTGTGTGTGTGCGTGTGTGTTTGATGTATGTGCTTGTGGAGAATTACAGTTTTCCTCCTTATTTCTAAGTTTCAGAAAATCACAATGTATCTTTAGATTCAACGGAATTAATTAAAAATTTTACATTTCATTTTTTAAGCAAAATAAAATCGAAGGTGTAGTTTGAGCCAGAATTTATTTACAAAAAAATTTGGTACATAGAATTAATTTATTACATTCAAAAGGGATTGAGGTTACTCTAAAATCACATGGTCTCCGCAATGCACTGGCTGCAAAATGCTCTAATTTTTTTTTCGCATATGTGAAGTCTTTGCTTACGTGTCGACGAGGTTGAAGGGTGATGAATGAGAGCTGTATGCATGNGACTGCACGTGTATCTCGTTTACTTTTGTAATGGCACTCGAATCCACGTCTTTGAGTAGGGTTTTCTTTTAATAGTTTTTAATGCTTCTATTAGTCTCGCCTGCAATTGGTATATTTTGGGCTCCTCCTGTGTGTGTGCGTGTGTGTTTGATGTATGTGCTTGTGGAGAATTACAGTTTTCCTCCTTATTTCTAAGTTTCAGAAAATCACAATGTATCTTTAGTTTCAACGGAATTAATTAAAAATTTTACATTTAATTTTTTAAGCAAAATAAAATCGAAGGTGTAGTTTGAGCCAGAATTTATTTACAAAAAAATTGGGTACATAGAATTAATTTTTTACATTCAAAAGGGATTAAGGTTACTCTAAAATCACATGGTCTCCGTAATGCACTGGCTGCAAAATGCTCTAATTTTTTTTCGCATATGTGAAGTCTTTGCTTACGTGTCGACGAGGTTGAAGGGTGATGAATGAGAGCTGTATGCATGNTTTTTTTTCGCATATGTGAAGTCTTTGCTTACGTGTCGACGAGGTTGAAGGGTGATGAATGAGAGCTGTATGCATGTTTCTTTGCTGGAATTCGTATTGTGGTATAAATTAGCATGATGGACGAGCATCTCGGGAATAAAACTCTGTTTTAGTTCGCGTAATTAATAAAGAGTAAAAACTATTGACAGTTAGTGACGTAGAGGCCACACACATATAAAGTACACACAAATGCCCGCATGCCACTTTTCATTCCGCTAAAGTCACGTAGCAGAGTGTTTATGATTCTGGACGGAGGTGAAAGGGGGAAATGTTTGGGCTGTTTGACTGCGGATCGGATATATCTCGTAATAGAGCGAGCGCACGCGAATGTATGAAAATACTGTAATTTGGGTTGCCAAAGGCAACAGTTTTTTTTTGTGATTTTGTACTTTTGGTGGTTGTAACTTTACTCTAGCGTCTCCTCACGATATATAATTTTCCCCTGCATAAAATACTATACAATCATTACTAATGCATATAGAAAGTTTTATATGCTGACAATGGGTGGTACAAAAATCACCGCACGTGGAGTTACCATATGGGTATTTTTTCCCGCTGCCTAAATTTCATAAAGTACTGATGTGGAACCTTGGAGGAAATGATATATATGATCTGCGTCTATGCTTTGGTGAGGGAGAATTAATGGGCTACTTCCCTGTGCATATCGCACACCGCGGGGGTAAGCAAAGTGGACTAAAATTATTTTTTCGAGTAATAATTACTTTATAGAAAGAAGCATAACACAACCGTACACAGCACATAATTTTTTCCAAAATTAATTTTTATTAAATGTTATACTGAGGGGGAAAGCATGTTGTTTAGAGGGGAAGGTGTACTCTGTGATTGATTTTTGGTTAATATAAACTTCGAAACACATTCTTTGTATGCTTCTTTCTCGTGATGTATATTTATAGTATGAGGTTTTCAGTATTTTCGATTTATTGCCTTTCGATTCGTTCCTTTCATTGAATGGGGTCAATTTTTCAAAGCTGCGTTCGAGTCATACATAAAATTGTATTGGTGACGTGTTTATGTGGAGAGCCAAGAGCGTTGTTTTGCCCCATTCAAGCAAAAATGTACAAACATCCTTCGAATACCCGCTCTCGTTGAGGAGGCATAGATATTGAGACTATGCTGGAATGCAGTTTGGACGTCCACGAAACCATTGTAATTAACCAACCCAGACCCTGCCTCGGTTCTTGGACGAGATGGTCGCTGGCTCGATGGTGGATACTCATCCTGAATCGTTGTTTTTGNCTGGCTCGATGGTGGATACTCATCCTGAATCGTTGTTTTTGTGGGAATTTCGCTTGTGCGCTGCGGTGAAGGAGACTATATACGACGGATTTGGCAGGTGAAGGTCCTACAGCTACGCAAGTTTTTTTGCATGTCTGCATGTTATAGCGCCTAGGAAATGCCATGCCACAGTTTCGACACTTATATGCCACTCTATCTGCATTATTCGAAAATCCATACTTTTCGCGTCTTCGAGCGCATTTGGTGAATGTAAAAGATGTGTAACAGTAGCGGCACGGGTACTGAGGTAACGTCATTGAAAACTAGATTTATGGTAAATACATAAATTAGAAAAACTAAGTGATAGTGCCCTATTTTATTAGGTTACATATTCCTCCAGAGAATAGCTGACCCGAACTGAAACTCCAAATTTAAGCAGATATTTAATTTCACGGGAATACATATATCCGTATTACGCGCACGCTTGATAACATCCTGTGACCTGATGGAATTAAATATCGGAACTTAACAGTCAGAATGCTAAAAGACGAGGGTTGAGTGAGCGATCTGTCTCCTCTGGCCTCAGAAGAGAAACTGTGCCGAGGGTCGACATTGTTCCCATGAAATACTTTCCCCTCACTAGCACGCTCTGGAGGACAATGCCGAAAACAAGAGCGGCTGTGATAAGGGTTTAGGCGATGGTGAATAAATTTTCTTACTTAAGTGATGGGGTGAGATGTAACAGTATAAATACTCAATTTCAGTGGTAATTTAATTAGCATTAAAACGAAAATTGTTTTTGGTCGGTCTTAATTAAAGATCTTAATACAAAAGTAATATCGATTTGATAATTTATACTTGTAGTTATACTGCTGATAGGAAATCTTATTATATAAGAAAATGAAAATTTACAGATTTTCCTATGATCATAAATATGTGGGCCGACAGCTCACTTTGTGGCTAAATCGTCAGATTAAGTGGGTGCCGGCAGTTTGCATTGCAGTGAAATCGAGAAATAAACACCATCTATTTGTTAAAAATTTAATATAACATGGAGGGTGCCTACAGCGCAACATATAATTTTAAAACATAAACAAATATGGCTGGCACCTGGTGGCTAAATCGACAACTCATCTGGTGGGTAAATTAATACACTAGAGCCACATAGGTGATGAAAAAATGTGAAAACCAATATGGAGGTTGAAGAAATGTGAGACAAACTCCAGTAATGTATAAACAAATGACCAAACGAAAAACCAAGATGGTGCACTGTGTCTCTGACGCTTACCAAAATGGTTGACTGCACCTACCAAGATGGTGGAATGAGTATCGTTGGAGGGGGGCGTGGGGGACGTCCGGAAATTTAATTTTTTTTCTAATAAATTTTTTAAATAAATTGTTTAGTAATTTTTAAATATTTCTAACAATCTTTCAATATTATATATATGATACATTTTTGGAATTTATTAGAATTTTTGGATGTTTTGGATTTTGTGGGATTTTCTGGATTTTCGAGGTCAAAGGCCACCAGGGCCNTCTTTTAATATTATATATATGATACATTTTTGGAATTTATTAGAATTTTTGGATGTTTTGGATTTTGTGGGATTTTTTGGATTTTCGAGGTCAAAGGCCACCAGGGCCAAGGTCAAGGTCACATTGAAACAATTCGGCCGCCGGCCGACCTGAATGACAGAGCATGAACAGATCCGATGCTCCGGTCCCTGGTCCCGATGTGCCAAAGTCCTCATTTCCCCTCTACTTTTGTCTACCCGCGCAGGGCTACACTGCACCTTCAAAATTTTTTGTGGTGTTTCTCTAAAACGGTTCACCGGAGTGAGTTCTGACAAGAGGAGATTTTGTCTATATGGTGCCATTGTGTGTCATATTTTTCCCCAATTTTTTTCCTTACCGTCTAGTGTTCCGAAGTTCCCTGCGCAAGGACGGATTTATGATCTCCGATTCGTAAAACAACATTAAGATGTTGATCCCTCCATCTGAAGTACTTGCTGCAATATTTACATTTATGCATTTAAAATTTAGATTTTCAACACTGCGTACCTCACGTAATATTCACCACATGATGGCGTTGTCAATGTATACGCCATTTTATTTTCCACACTGAATCACCCCCTGGACTTTGGCACATTAATTATGGTTCATGTTGTATAGTTATCAACAATATTTCCTTTACATTGTAATGTAAGAACTTTTTTATAAATAACGTAATATATATAACAATTTATTTTTTATAAAGGTATAGATTTCCTATCAGTACAGAGATATTACTGAAACTAGCAAGAAATCTGGGAGAAATGGAATGTATGAAGACAGTGTCGCTACACGGCCACCTGAGTTATACAGGAGGTGGCCAGTAGTTCATATAGTTAAATTATTTCGGTACAGACTAATGACACCTGTGGTTGTTGCTTTAGGGGTAAACAAATACTCATATTCTCCGTTATTTAATACATCAGGATTTTATTGATAAGAAGGTAACATAGTTGTAACACACCCTGGCGGGACTGAACCCCCTCTAGTCGCTGGTGGGCTGAATACTATGCGTCGGGGAAGGTTTGTTGAAGGGAGACGTTTCTCTACTTATCTGTGAATGCTATTTTTGGTGAGTTGTCTTCGTTGGTAGCTGAGGCATGGTGAGTTGGGTGGCCCTGGTTCGGCCCTCGAACTGGCTCTCGTTGATGTGCTGTACGAAGTTGGCTGTTTCCTGCGGCTTTGACAGTCTCTCAATGAAGCCCGGGATTAGGGTTCTCTCGTGACTTGCACTTTCCTTGCGATCCCGGCTGGCGTTCCTGGTTGGAGAGTGCTTCCCCCACGTCCCTCTTCCGGCCATCGCATATCTGTCTGCATTCCTAACTGCGGAAACTGCCAATACATTTCGGAAATGAACTCGTAAGTTCTCGGTACTTATATTGGGTTTGTCTCGGGAATTTTCACATGAAGTTTCGGCTCACGACTCGCCTTCTCGGGGAATGGTGCCACTCGGACTGGGGCTACCACTCGTTTCCGGGAATTTACTCATATTATCAGCACTGTTCTCGTCACACGACTGTTTACTCCCGTTTCGGCTCCGTCTATCTCGTCTCGCAGATGTATCGCCGAATAAGTCCCGTCTGGGCTGGCGATAATTGCTCCCGAACAATTGACTGTAAACAACTGATTACAACTGACCGCCCGGGCCGTCCCCGAACTCCGGCCCGTTGATACGACTCTAACTGTCTTCTCGGTCTCGCTCACGTCTGCCGATTACAACTGCCCGACGGTCACTGACTGAATGACCACGCCTGAATGACCGCTCATGACTGAATGCTCACGAACCTTGGCTGCTCCAGAATTTAACCAGTCTCTTGATATATTCAAATTGGCTGTCAGCACATTGTATCGACAGAAACAGGGACTTCCCTGGCGTCCCTCGCGCATTTTTTGTATAGTATTTAGTTTCTCCTCAGCTGCTCGTTCGCTCCAACTAGTGGTGGAGGAGGGGGTGCAGCAAGCATCTCGGGGGTTTCTGGCAGCTGTGGCGGCACTAATATCGGCCGGGGGGGTTACCCTGTTTCCATCACCCAAGGGCTTATATCAGCTAATTTTCGGGACTTTCCCTTTTTCCTTCGGCTGCAGTCCATCCCTGGAAGTTTTAATACGGCGGGACTTCCCAGGAGTTACTTCTCAGGGTGTGAATACAGCTCAATTCCTATCCTGTGTACTCATCATACGTTAATCCCCCCTGGCTACTTCGCTGTTGAACATCCTGTAAACAGCGTTGGCTCTGGTTGGTTTCTAGCGGACTAACTTCTCTATGCCTGCGCGCTCGTTGGCAATCGCGGCTGCCCAAACACACATGTTTTTGTGACAGCTGTGAAGCTATCTCCTTCCCCTACTCTCGTCTAGCTTAAGCCTACCTTTTCCCCTCTTCTGGCTTTAATCTACTGAGGGAGGTTTGTTATCAGCGGAGAGAGGTCGTTTGCCTCTCTCGTCTCTGGTTTGTCTCACGGTTTCACCCTTCACAACTCTAAGAAAGGGAGGGGGGTGGTCTCAGAATCTCGCAAATTGACATTAGTTACTAACAAATACAAAAAAAAAAACAAACACAGTAACCCTGGTTACATTTGACACTACTCTTACGTTACTTTAATAAATTTACACATTCTCCTCTGTTCTGCCGCACGCATCTCTCGCCATTACCTGTGTAGTGACAGGGTTGTTTTACTAGTAATCTTTCAGCACACTCCCTGCCGCTTAACGAGCTGCCCGAGGGGCAAAGATAAACATACTACTGACCCTGCAAAACCCTTTATGTATAAGGGCTGCTAGGCATCTAAAAAAAAATACAATTTTTCTTATCCACCGGGCAATCTTACTGTGGGCGAAAAGAATAACATACCTCTTCCTGGCGGCCTTTTACACACTCTGGCTCTGGCGGCCAAACACGCACTCTCTTATCTCGGCTGAGGACTTAACTTTCTAATTCTAACACATATTACACTAACAAATATCGGTCACTTAACACCAAGCAAACCTGGTGGTAAACAATATATTAACATCGATAAACAATAATAACAACACTCAAACCTTGTGGGAAAACCACTCGTAAACAGTTTGTTACCTCGGTAAACATTAAAATAAATGGTGATACTCAGTAGTACAGAAAACGTAAACACCAGTAAACAGTGCGACTGATCTCTAATTCCAACATATACCTAAATAATCCCTCACTTAACCACAAGCGACTCTGACGGTTATTGACTGTTAAACGATATACAAACATCGGTGAACACTAAATTAACTGGTGACACACTAAAGTAAACAAAAAGTAAACACTGGCAAACAGTGCTACTGATGAATTGAACTCTGGTAAGCAAACAGACAGATATCCTGTATCTTTTGTTGCGGACTTGTGAGTGGTGATATTGCTCGTGTTTGCACACATAACTACATTGTTATTGACCTCGATAACGTGGCTGAATGCCTCTCAACACTTCGAACTAACGGGTTTTGTAATTACTGAAATTAATCGTGAACTGTGCACTCGGTAAACAATTTTATATTCTTGCTTCACTGTCACGCCTTTGTTGCTGTATAGAAAAAGGGGAGGGGAGTGGTAAATACTTTACCTCGTGTTGAATGCCTTCTCGGTCTCTGGACTGGAAGGCGGGGCCTGGAGTAGTACGGTATTTGTTTACTTCCGGCTGGCTGGCTGGAAGAAGGACGTCTCACCTAGCTCTGTGGACCTAGACAGCTTGCGCGGCGGGGGGAGGTCCCCTGATCATCTCTCCTGTTCAGTTGACATCTCCGGGCTGCTGGACTGCCGCCGCCTGATACTGCCTCGCGTCTGCTGTTTGCTGGGTTCGACTCTCTGCCGATTTCCCTCCACTTTCTTCCTCCTTCCTTTCTTCACTTTCTACCTCCTGCTTCCTCTCGCAAAGTTGCCACTCCTCCTTCCGTCTTCCTTCTCTTCCTTCTTCGCTCTCGGTCGCATGTTTCTTTGTTAGGTTTTACTCGCGTTTCTCTTTCGCTCGCCACTCCTCGCCTCGCTTGCCTTATCGCCTGTCTGCTTCACACGGTCATCCCCGCGCGCACTAGAGTTTCGGCCTCCTTTATCTCCCGTTCGCGTTGCTTCACACTCGTCGAAGTTTGCTGCCTCTCCCGTTGTCCTCTTCACCTGGTTATCCCCGCGCGCGCCCTGTTTCGTCGGCGCTCAGGCCGCCTGGCTCCTGGCACGCTCGATCGTGTTTATTTATCTTTGGGCACATCCTGCGAGATAATACTGGGTTTATTTTGCATCTGGCTTTTACACCTGTCTCGCATTCTTTGTACCATACAGTGAAACTATTTTCCAGCCCTTTACCTGCCACTCATCCGAGTGGTCTTACAGCGGGCGGAAATACTCGCATGCTTGTTCGGAAAACGTCACTATTCACCATCCAGGGAATCAGTAACTTACTTTTTTCTACTTTTTCTTTCACCGGTGCTCCGGTTACTGTAATTTGTCGGCGCGGTTTGTTTACCTGACCGCCTGATCCCACATCACTCCCACCATCCAGTGAAAGTAACCTCCTTTCTTCGCTTTAACTCCCTTTGCTGGTACATATTTCACTGTCTCCTGGCTCCTTTTTTGCTCCCGTTTGCTAATTTCAGCCTCTCGCTTCGTCTCCTCTCGCTGTCCCTTCGGTATCTTCGCTACTTCGCTAATCTCGCCCGCCCATGCTTTCTCGTCTCTCTCGTCATCCATCGTCATGCTCGCCATTTATTGCCCGCCATTCAGTGGGCTGTGGTCTATGGTTTCTCTAATCTCCCTTGGTTCTCCCGCCTTACTCTCTCGAACTTGCTCCTCCCATTCGTACTCGTTAATTCCTCGGCTGCCTGCTTCGGTAATTGGGACTCTTAAAGTAATGTTATGAACTGGATGCCACAGGGTGTTTAGATAGACTCCCTGAAGTCTGGTTTTAGCCTGACTAGCTCGATAAGGGTGAACTGCTTCTCACTGGTTTAGTCTGGTCCTTGTTTCAGTCTATACAGACTTAACTATGCCTTAGCATGCCCTGTCATGCCTTAACAGGCCCCATGTTGGGCAACCCATTTTAACTTGTCGCTACTCAGTCACCTGAGTTATACAGAGGGTGGCCAGTAAATCATATAGTTAAATTTTATTGGTGCACACTAATGACACCTGAGGTTGTTGTGTTAGGGGTAAACAAAAACTCGTATTCTCCGTTATTTAACACACCAGGATTTTATTGATCAGAAGGTCACATAGTTATTACACACACTGGCGAGACTGAGGACCCCTGCAAGTCGCTTGCCTGACGGGCTGTTGGGCTGAATACTATGCATCGGAGAAGGTTTGTTGAAGGGAGGCGTTTCTCTACTTATCTGTGAATGCTATTTTTGGTGAGTTTTCTTCGTTGGTAGCTGAGGCATGGTGAGTTGGGTGGCCCAGCTTCGGGCCCTCGGACTGGCTCTCGTTGATGTGCTGTACGAAGTTGGCTGTTTCCTGCGGCTTTGACAGTCTCTCAATGAAGCCCGGGATTAGGGTTCTCTCGTGACTTGCACTTTCCTTGCGATCCCGGCTGGCGTTCCTGGTTGGAGAGTGCTTCCCCCACGTCCCTCTTCCGGCCATCGCATATCTGTCTGCATTCCTAACTGCGGAAACTGCCAATACATTTCGGAAATGAACTCGTAAGTTCTCGGTACTTATATTGGGTTTGTCTCGGGAATTTTCACATGAAGTTTCGGCTCACGACTCGCCTTCTCGGGGAATGGTGCCACTCGGACTGGGGCTACCACTCGTTTCCGGGAATTTACTCATATTGTCAGCACTGTTCTCGTCACACGACTGTTTACTCCCGTTTCGGCTTCATCTATCTCGTCTCGCAGATGTATCGCCGAATAAGTCCCGTCTCGGCTGGCGATAATTGCTCCCGAACAATTGACTGTAAACAACTGATTACAACTGACAGCCCTAGCTGGCCCCGAACTCCGGCCCGTTGATACGACTGCCTCTCCCCTAACTGTCTTCTCGGTCTCACTCACGACTACCGGTGACAGCTGCCCGACGGTCACTGACTGAATGACCACGCCTGAATGACCGCTCATGACTGAATGCTCACGAACCTTGGCTGCTCCAGAATTTAACCAGTCTCTTGATATATTCAAATTGGCGGTCAGCACATTGTTTCGACAGAAACAGGGACTTCCCTGGCGTCTCTCGTGCGTTTTTGTATAGAATTTAGTGTCTCCTCAACGGTTCGTGCGCTCCAACTAGGGGCGGAGGGAGGGGTGCAGCAAGCGGCTCGAGCGCTCCAACTGAGGGTGGAGGGAGGGGTTCAGCAAGCATCTCGGGGGTTCCTGGCAGCTGTGTCGGCACTAATATCGGCCGGGGGGGTTACCCTGTTTCCTCCGCCGAGGGCTTATATCAGCTAATTTTCGGGACTTTCCCTGTTTCCTTCGGCTGCAGTTCATCCCTGGAAGTTTTTATACGGCGGGACTTCCCGGGGGTTTCTTCTCAGTGTGTGAATACAGCGCAATTCCTATACTATGTACTCGTCACGCGTCAACAATAAGGTAAATATTTTCGGAAGTATTCTGTAGAAAAAAATCACGCAACTTATAAAAATTAAGGATATATAATTCCAATGTGTTGGATCTTTATTCTTGATGTTGCAATGGAAGGCAACCCTGATATTCCCTATAAAGTTCAAATCAAGTCACTGAGGGGACCATGGCATGATTCAAAAATTCTGTTGTGTTACTCTAGTCGTAATTTGGTAGCTCTGGAGGTATATGATGACACAGAACCTTTTTTGAAGAATCCAAACTGGTCAAGATTAACACAGAGATGAATGAAAGTAACCCTTCTGAATGGGTTAACATTTTATTAACTGGTCAGAAATGATTGCAGATATGCCACGGATCCTAATACGTGCCATCTGATCACATCCAATATTATTACTGAGCTACTGCCAGATGGTACATTGCCCTATAACATACGGTGTTCATGGTTTCATAGAGTTTTATTAAGACATGGTAGGTCGTTTGTTCTTAAAGCCCCTATCATTCAGGGTACGTTGAAGTCCTCAGACTGGTGATAGCCAAAGGCTTAGTATAATAATGACGATGTTTTCCTGCAGTGTTGCACACCTATCGCTTGAAAACAGTGATGTTTGTCCACAGTCATTAAAGTGACATACTGCTGCCGCACTTTATGTTGTTCCAGGATACTTGAAGTTGTGATACATACTTAAAATTATTGAACGTAAAATTAGAATATTCGCGTTTATAAACTACCTCAAGAGCTTTCAATATAACACAGCATTGCAAGTTTTTGGTTTATGGTAACCTTCTATCCTCAAAATAGAAGTAGCTCCGTTAGCGTCCACAGAAATCTGACGTTTTGCAAATACAACATTTGTCGCACTTTTCACCACTTACAGTTGTTTCCATTTATAATGAAATATATATCTGTATCTTAAATTCAAATACAACTTTCATAAAATGTTTTATAAAAATGTTGTCAAAACTATTTCTATGGATGTGAATAAACAAGCAACTATAATAAAGAGTTTTCCTAGTTCGCCCTATTTGTTTACTAAGCACCATCGATACACGCTACACAAAAACTTGATTCTAGAAATGCAAAACATTTCCAATATAGCTATGTTCTAAAATATAGGCGTACACGTAACTAGATATCACACAATAAGTGTTTAAGATTGTGAAAAATAATAATAGTGTGTTCCTCTGTAATGAACAATAATCCTGGGAGCACGTAATAATGAACAATATTTGTTTATTCAATAAAATTTTATCACCTGGATAATATAACATTCAAATGGGATTTTGGGGGTCTTTGTATATTTTAATGTATGTTAAGGGTTTTTATTTGAGTATTCCGTGTTCCGTGAATTTGCGNGATTTTGGGGGTCTTTGTATATTTTAATGTATGTTAAGGGTTTTTATTTGAGTATTCCGTGTTCCGTGAATTTGCGAGTTGTTATGAAGCCCTCATACTCACTTATGAACAATAATCTTAAGCACCCAGGAGTGGCGGAAATGAAATGAAGCTGCATACTTGCAAAGGTTATTTGACGTTTTTGTAGTATTTATATCACATCTAACGGGTAAACAGTGGTTAGTAAAGACATACTATTGGTTTAATGCCAGTAGGATGTGGCACCCCCTCAGACTTAGCTATATAAGCCAGTTCGGATCGGAAGGGATTCGTACAGACATCGTATCCTCTCTTTAGGCAAGCAGGCCTACATATATTGTAACTGGCCCTCGATATCCTGCAGATTGCCAGCGGGTCGTAGCTGACATTCGAGAAATTCCCACATATGTGTTATAAGAGAGAGAGAGAGNTATCCTGCAGATTGCCAGCGGGTCGTAGCTGACATTCGAGAAATTCCCACATATGTGTTATAAGAGAGAGAGAGATCAGAGGAACTTACAGATCATGAGAGTGCCTCAGTAAAACGCAAGCATTACATAGATATATGTGACGTGTGTGGATGAACATCGGCTTGTGTACATACTGTTATAGGGTGCTGTGTCATGAACATGAGTACACAGAATGCCACTAACATACAGTTGGTAAACGTAATGCAATGGCACTGAAAATATCATCGTCTTAGCTGTGGTGAGAGGGATGGGACGGTGAGTCAGTAGTTCGACTGATGCCAGTCACCTAGTCATGGCTTGGAATGACACATGGCGTTGTAGAGTGTTTAGCAACTGTGTCAATCTATCAGGTGGCAATATCATGGGATTATGTAATATTTGCATACAGTATGATGATTCTCTCTTGGTGTGACCTGTCTTGGTCGTCTGGAATCTTCAGGACGTGTAAATTGGCTTCTACATTGGGCCGCTGTGAAGTCGGAATGCCCCACATGCCTGGAAATTGAACGACACATCCACCAANAAATTGGCTTCTACATTGGGCCGCTGTGAAGTCGGAATGCCCCACATGCCTGGAAATTGAACGACACATCCACCAAGTCTTGCGCACAGCCACAATGAATACCCTATCAAAATTCCTTCTAATGCAGGTAATGTTGTCAAAATCATTGAATAAAAATCTGTTTTTGGTGACTTTCCTCGCAGTGTTGACTGAATGTCGGACGCTTTGCATGCCTTGTAACACTGCGCTATTACTAAAATGGAACCGTTAGTGCACTCTGGTGGCCATTATAGACGTTACAGTTCAGATTTTACAAGCCAAGCGATGTTTAAGTCCAGCTTTGACGATTCCTTCTGAGAGTTTATCTTGTTTCTGAGTCAGTTATTCAAAACCTTTTTACTTTTTTTCCGTCAGGTTGAAATTTCCTTTTCTACTTTCTATTAGCTGTTTTACACAGCTTCGGAGAATGAATATATTTCAATGTTATTGTATAGCATTTATAAGATATGTATAATTTAAATTATTCGTTTTCACTATCGTTTTCACTAGCATAATGAGTATTTTAATTTTTTTCTTTTCAAAACAAATTTAGCGTATAAAAATAAAATAAACCATTAATTATAAATTGTTTATAAACATTAATTATACGAATAAAATATTAGTTGCAAATAAATAACTCAACATTGTTGTTATTCCAACTTCAGATACATATGAATAATAACGAAATTGATCATCGCTGTGTCAGCCCGTTTAATTGCACAAACCATTGAATTAGTGAGCATGTGTTTCCAAAGATCTAATAATTGAAAACACTAGGGCCATAGTTCCTACAATAACATGATACCTGCATGNTGAGCATGTGTTTCCAAAGATCTAATAATTGAAAACACTAGGGCCATAGTTCCTACAATAACATGATACCTGCATGTAGCTGCAGCAATTTAACTACCTAGTGATAGGTGTGTTAGATGTTCGGCAAACTCGATCGCTATTTTCTCAAACACTCAGTTTGTAATTTACTTTTAGTACCAAGACTGCTTCATTATATACGTTGCTTCCAGTAAAAATTACTGCATATTTTGCGTATACTGCTATATATAAGTTCCATTTTTACTCGAAAACAGAAAACATGTGTAAGTTCTTTACGGACGCTTAAAAGTCAGAATTGAGTAGCCCATTTGCAAAAGCAGCTATATCCAAAAATATAAAAATTTAAATAGTGGTATACCTGGATTTCTTAGCTTCTTGGTTGAGAGAAACATTTAAAACATGCACACAATTAGTTAGAAACCATATAAAATAAAGGAAGAAAAATGGGCCCAGTAGCAAATTAAGTTAAAACCACGCTCTTTCCAGTGACAACAACAGTTACATCCATCTGACATTTATACCATCGCAAAAACAGTTAAATCCTTATGGAAATGTCAAGGTGTTAAATTTCAAGAACCGAAGAAGCTGTATCCCTTTNCATCGCAAAAACAGTTAAATCCTTATGGAAATGTCAAGGTGTTAAATTTCAAGAACCGAAGAAGCTGTATCCCTTTTATTTTATCATAAGGTTTATTTTCGGTTAGTAATGCTTTCAAAACATTAATATATGTATCGGTACATATTTACAATTACTATGGAGTAATATGAGTTTCTTTCAGTAATGTGAAAGTCAAAGAAAGTAATGTATATGTGATACTGGATAAAAGTATCTCATCAACCGCATAATTCTTATTATAGGTTTACAGTTACTTATCGGTTTGGTCAAAGTATTTTCCACGAGTGTATTTGCACAGGAAATTAATGAGATGAATGAAGATGAATGCACTGTTCAAAAATCTTCCAACAAGTGTAGGAAGGAGAGACAATGCCTACAAACGTGGAAGAGGAACACTGAAATGAAGTGCGTGAGTGAAGAGATTTGGATGGCTCTAAACTGTGAGGTCTTGAGAGCCGATGAGGGTGATTGAGGTGAGTAAAGAATGAAAAGGCAGGGGAAAAGAGAGATTCCAGGGAAAACGCGCTGACCAGTGGCATCGTCCCGCACGATTTCAACTCGCAAAAATACGGAGTGAACCGGCTGGGGATTGAGCCTGGTTCACATTGGTGGGTGGTGAGCAGTCTAACCACTCAGCCACCGTGGCCCCTATTTAATGTGAATTTGATGTAAATATTAAAGAGGAACACGTTTTTTGTTAAGGTCGATGGCATGAAATTATATTTAACTCTCAAAATAATTAACACTTCCGTCTCATTCAATGATGTAGTTTGAAATTTAGCTATTTTTCAGATGTGAAAAAATTAAACGTAGTGGATACTTCAGTTCCGAAACCAACTAAATTCATTATCCATTTGTAAAACCTGTTAGTTGAATTTAATTTTAATCAATAGAAACAATATTGAGTATACTAGATTATACACATTTTGTCCACTCAAATAATCCATTTTTCTTAATCGAATTAACTTTAAGGTATATTGATACCTCAGTCAGCATTATTTTCTGTAACTGCAAAAATTTTTAAGTGGATATAGCTAGTTTTGCATATGAGTTACTAAATTTTTTTTTCTAAATTTTCGCGTGAATAACATATTTTTTCGTTGTGTTAAGAAAATTTTTTTAATAAGTATAACGATAATGAAAATAACTTTTCAAAAATGAATGGNCAATTTTTTTTCTAAATTTTCGCGTGAATAGCATATTTTTTCGTTGTGTTAAGAAAATTTTTTTAATAAGTATAACGATAATGAAAATAACTTTTCAAAAATGAATGGAGATAGAGCATATTAAAATTAATATTTTTTCTTCCTGATTTTAAAATTTAAAACTTTTACGCTATACTGCAGTTAAAAATAATTTTCAATATCGTCAGAATGCCCTGAAACTATTTTTTTATTGGACATTTTATATGTGGTTCGCTTGTATTACAATTTTTGCTTTTGAGGCAAAATCTAAAGTGAAATTAACTATAAGTGAAACTATTACTGCAGGTGAGACAACTGTCGAGTTTCAAAGAAATTGATTATGACACCTCTGTGACTTCAGCAAAATTTTAGCTGAAACGAAACTAATTGTTAGAATAACATTATGAAACATGAATGAATAAAGATTTATGTTAATGTTCTATTGTTTAAATATAATCATATAATGCATATAATATGAAAATTACTATTTCAATGGTTTAGTATTTTAATGATGTTGTAGATGATACGATGTTAAGTTATGAAAATTCAAAATACCCTTAAAATCTATAAAACAATTATTGCTCCTGAATAGACTTAAATGACTGCATTTATAAGACATTATGTTACAACAAATTATAGAACTCATTCCTAATTATTATTTCTGAAGTTGCTATAGACATACATGTATCCGTATTTTATAATGTAAGATAGAAATATATATTTTACTAAATCGTATCATTGTTACACATGTGACCACCACAGCAGGGAAAAAACGAAATGAAATTCAAAATAACTGTCTAATATGTGTTGTCCTTCGGAAGCTCGGAGTTTGGAAGCGCAGTCTGAAATATTAGTTCTGAATTAAAATTTAAATGTCTAAAATGAAGAAGGTCTAACGAAACTAAAGCTTCTGTTTTTTGCCACATGGCTCATAGACGAAGTTGATCACGTACAGAAATTGTATTATGGAGACATACAAATCCGTAGCAGTTACGGGATTCAAACCGCGTACATCATAGCCGAAATGTGACACCTTAGACATCTGCCGTGGATGTGGTGTCGACGATAACGATTTCGCCAACCTGAAAGCTTGTTCAATGTCCTGGATGCCAAGACAGGCGTGTCATTCTGTTGAAGACACGGCTAAGTGCAAACCTACTGGTGATAAAGCACATGCTTGGATTGCAGCTGAAAGTGAAGGTCAAATTCTTGAAGCGCTGTCCGTTGCGTGCGACAGTTGGCTATTCATTCTTCACTCGGAAATCGGAACTTTAATTTAAAAAATGAAGCGACAATTCATGAGATTCGAGAAACTATCAAACTGGAAGTTATAGCGTATTACTTGCAGCTTTTAACGCATTGAGAACATCAATCTGCAATACAGAAATACAAAATGACCATGATAAATATAAGGTTATAACATAAATATGACTTCTTGAGGTTACAACACTTCTAACGTGCGGCGACAGTCTACCACTAAAGATAACCCTACCGCGGATATCCTTTGGGCTCAGTTCGTGGTCTACACCAAGTTCACATAACAATAGAGTAAAATAAAAAAATTTGAAATCATTTATGAAATATTATATTTTTAAACATCTCACACATAATTAACTGAAACGGAAACATAAGGACATTTCAGGAATTGACCATTATATACATTCACACTATTGCAGAAGTAATACGTGATCTATTAATGATTCTTTAATATGTTCGAATGACTAAAATGAAACATATTTCCAGACATATGCCATTGCAGAATTTTGTCACCTGTCAGAATATGTCTTAAAGCAGACGCACTTTGACAAATCTATGGTGGGTGATTTCAGTAAATATGTAAATTACGCACAAAGAGTTATGCAAGAAAGATCAAGCTACTACTAATCTAAAGAATCCAGAATATATAGTAATTTAGATAATTAATAGTGAGGTTGCAGATACAAGCAAATAGCTAAATAACAGAACGAATAAAACACTGAATAACACAGAAGCGAAAACAGATGATTGCACAAATACCGAAGGACACAATTAAGAAAAGAAAGCAAGACGACTACAGAAGCGGGAACAAATGAATGTACAAAAACTGGACCGAAGATTCAAGGAAAATCGTTGGAACATGGTGCTGGAAACAGATGAATACACAAAAATTGGACGACATGATGAAGAAAACACCGACGAACACAGTAGTGGAAAAAGTTGAATTCTAAAAAAACTGTACAAACACAGTAGCAGAAACAGATGAGTACACAAAGACTGGACGTCACAATAAAGACCCACACACATGAACACAGTAGCANAAGTTGAATTCTAAAAAAACTGTACAAACACAGTAGCAGAAACAGATGAGTACACAAAGACTGGACAACACAATAAAGACCCACACACATGAACACAGTAGCAGAAACAGATGAGTACACAAAGACTGGACGTCACAATAAAGACCCACACACATGAACACAGTAGCAGAAACAGACAAATGCACAAACTCGGATGACAAAATGCAGATGAAACAGACGAATGCACAAAAACTTTATTACGCAATGAAAAAAAAAACAGAGTTAACCATCAAATTTTCTATGTCGAAACGGTTACGNGGAAACAGACTAATGCACAAAAACTTTATTACGCAATGAAAAAAAAAACAGAGTTAACCATCAAATTTTCTATGTCGAAACGGTTACGATGTTCAGGGAACTAAAGTCTGTATCCGTCGCCAAGCACATCAAAGGACTGAAGCACACATGCAGTGTGTTAACTGTTGGTCGATTATTCGATAAGTTCATTCTTTCGGTAATTTTGTTTTCCCTTTTTATTACATTCTGTAAGTGTCTCGGTGTTATTTACTTATTTGTCCACATCAACCGAACATAGCTCTCTTTCTTACTTGTTTTGTTTTAAAATTAATGCATATATCAGAGAACGGCAGTGGCATATGTGGGAAATATTAATTAATTAAACTATTTCTATAATAGTTTTTATATCATCACTCCATTGATCAATAGAGAAAGTCTAGAAATAATCTTTGCCTTGCCTGAAATGTGGGATGACTTTAGATTGTGACTTAACTGTTGAAATGTCAGCTCATGAAAAATATACTGAAGCTGCTACTTAATTTATAACTGAAATATTGATTATTTTTATTATATTGTTATACAGATTTTATTATTACTTGATATAAAAGTATTAGTGCTTTCATGTGCTCAAAGGTTCATTTTCCTGTCGCATCACGATTCTCCCCACGGACAGAAGAGGGAATAACAGTTTGATAGCGTGAGTNCCGAAGCCATGCCAGTGGACGGTAGTGTCGAGGAGGTAGGAGGCGTGAGGGAGGTTGAGTGACTGATGTGGTTATTACCGCGGTGGGCGTGGTCCAATTCTTCACGCCGCAGCTTCCCCGAACTCCCAGTCCATGCATACCATTCTGTCTGCTGATGGGCTATTTACCGCGCTGCTCAAACACGCGCCGAGGCACAGCAGCGTGGTACATGGAACGCGGCATTTATAAACAAATGGGCAAGTTACCACCGAGGGCAAACATTCGTCACGAGAATAAACCGGTGCCCTGGAAAGTGCGACAGCTCCTGAGAATTCGCAAATGCTCTGCTACCGTTTCAGAAAAACGCATAGACAAGGACGTGCAGGTCTGATAAAGAGGGGGAGAGGGTGAGTTCAGCTATGGACCATAAAATTCTCTGTTTATGTGTACCGTACTGTGTTTCAAACGGCGAGGATGCACGCACTCGTAATCGTAATTGGCGTCAAAGTAGGCACAGCCATAATGCCAGCCAGTATGGATGTCTGAGTGATTGTCTGCTATTGAACGCGAGTACGCGCTTCCACGAAATATGTGCGGGAGTTTATGGGAAGGCCAAATATGATTTTATTTGTGAATAGTGCGCAAGATAAAATATGTAAAATGTATTTACGGCTTTAAATGAAAGGTGGCCGTTTTCCTCACACTTATTGGGTTAAAAGGCCATGTCATATTATTGCCTTAAAACTTTGAAATACTCAATGCGTACCATAATATATGAGAAATAAGAACATTATATCGCTATTAATAGGTGTAATAATCGTAATAAATGTAAATGAGCATACTATTTCCAATAATGTCAATTCTAAAGCAAGAAATTCCTTAAGGGGTCCGTTTTGCTCCTGTCTACTGTATTTAGAATAGTTAGACATACTCGAGAAATGTGTACGCAAGAATAACATCATTAGTCTGAAAAAAATAGGCTATGATTTTCTGTTTTTAATTATTAAGATCACTGCTAGTCATTGTGCTGAACGGAACTGGAAATCAATACGTTAGGTGGTTGAGCACTGATATCTGATCTTTATACCTTTTAGTTTGTAAAGGATATGTGTAAAATAACACTTTATTTTTCACAGATAACTATTAATTTCCCCGACATCTGTAATCAACTTTAGTTGTAAAACTGCGTTTACTGCATTTTCTAGCCATGTTATTGACAACTTTTTAATGTAGTCTTAAACGGTTGCAATTTGACAAGCTACACTAACATGTTCCAGTATGGAGAAATGTGATTGTCCATTAGTGTATCACGTGTATTTAAAAGTGGACATATATTTGCAGCAATATCAGTCCCTGATAGTAATTTTCGATATTTCGGGCAAATAAGGATGAACCCTTCAGAATAGAGGAATCGACAGTCTGCAAACATTCGATCAGCTCGTATCATACCAAACGCAATGCGCTGATTAGTTAAACGTACAGTCTACGCCATCTTATAATAAGTGACCATGCTTCTCGTGTTTTAAACGTACTGTCATCCTACCAATGCTATGCGGATTCAATTCTTGGCCGGAACACACGAGATTTCCACATGTGTGAAACGTGGTGGACGTCATTCGTCGGTGAATTTTCTCGGCGCTCCCGTTTCTTCCGAGTCTTATATTCCTTCGCTGTTATAAATTTTTCCCACTTAATTACCATGGCCTCCGCGGATATTATGGTTGGGGATTCCCAAATAACTCAACTTATTCGCCATGGAAACTTTCCCAACACATGGCCACGAAATATTTCGTCAGTATACTCCATTACCAATTACGCATGCACTAATATTATATGCATGTATATAAAAAATCAACACCCGTAGCAGCTGACGCCAAGCAGAAAATTAACTTTTCTATAAACATTTATATGGTTTTTTTAGAGGCCAGCACAACAGTATCGCACAATATCAGTGCGTGTGCTATTCTAGGAGTTTCTGAGTGGGTTTTCATATTTTCACGTGTAGGAAATGTGGCGAGGGTTGCCGAAGGCGATGGGATATTCTCGGGTTAGGTATTCCTGTTTATCCCAAACACTTCATTCTGTGGTTTATGTATTGTATCATTTTATTTCATGTCACACTTCAAGGAAGATCGCAACTTATGGGCCTCTACCATAAATGTTGTTACTACGGTTGGCGGGTGCTACATCCATCATAAGGTGAATGTCTCCTTCAGAATTCCGCAAAATAAATAGGAACAATACTGGGAAAACAAACCGATCCTAAACCACCGATTTCAAAAAGATAAATTAAGTGATTTAGTACAATTTTTTAAATTCTCATCTAGTTGCTAGGCGCGTGGGTTTTGTTTGCGATGGAACTTTGGCCACGTGCATTTATCTGGCGCTGATGCAGCACGTAAAAATTTAATTTTATACCGGTGAGCTGAGAGTGGCGAGTTTTGTGAGAGCAGTCAGCGTGGAAGGTAGACGGGCGCGGTAGCCCTGCGAAGCCACACTGTCATTATCCTGTCGGGACGAAGGGCGAACCACATAAAGGGGGTCGGCCCGGCGATGGTGTGGGATACGAACCACTGTTCCCTCAAACCAGCGATGCTTTATTCAGGAGACGCAGTATACTACAGTTGTGATGAATTAAACAACGATACGACAAACCACATTCACAATGCATGCCCTACCAGCATTCAAGTCCATTTTTGGCAGAGGACTTTCATATTACTAGGTTTTTAATTATACGCCACATATATGATTAGGAATATATGTGGCGGAAAATGTACACGTATTTGAAGTACTAACGTTTATCTCTGTTTAAAATATTGTCATAAGATTTTAAGATAACACCCGTGAATTAGTAAGATCGTTCCTTTGTACTAAAAGTGTACAATTAAATACAATATATAAATCGTCACATCCTTTGTCTAGTATTACTGTTGAAATTAAATTTACATTAGATTGTAGTAAAATCTTACCAACGAAGTAATAAAATAACTTATAATTACCATTAAACATGTTTACTTGATAGGTGATTGGATTAAATTACATATAGTTATAAGGCAAAGTGCAGGAAAAAAACTCAAATTTTTAAGTTACTAATTATAGAAAAACAAGCAAACCTGCCCGGCTTCGCCCGGGTACAATTGAAAAAAATTCATTAATGAGAAAATTAAATTATTAAATTATACTATATTAGCCTAGGTGTTTAACTGATTACGGTAACCCAAAGGAAGGAAATATTTTTTACCCGATAGCCAAGAAGTAGTGTAATGTTTTTGGTGTGTATCTCTGCAACTATCGCATAGTTACCACATTTCCGCTTTCCAGCGTCGATGCATGAAAATCAAAACGTGAGTTTTATCAAGGGTTAGCTTTTTGGCTTGGTTGAAGGATCTTAATCGATCACCAAAGTTAAGCAACGTTCCCAGCGGCACACATTTAGATGGGTGACCGTTTAGTGGCATAACATCTGACCGCTTCCGGGCTTTGGAGGGCACGGCAAATATTATGTCCCGGTTGTTATCGATTGATGGCCTAAGTTTTTAACTTATTACCTCAACCCAAATGGAAGGAAATATTTTTTACCCGATAGCCAAAATGTAGGGTAATGTTTTTGGACTGTATCTGTGAGCACGGGATGATCCGCTTGACCCATCCAGGGGTACTCCCTGGAATTCGGATCAGACGAGGTTGGACTCGTGCTGGCAGTGGTTGACTCCGCATGCTGGAGAAGGCTCGGAGTGATTTCCCCCTCTTGCTAAAAGAGCCGGACGTTGAACAGGATTGTTCCGGGGGCGTGCCCGAGATCACGTCAGGGGCGTGCGTAGTGCTCCGGCTACACCACACGCTTGGTAATCTGAGTGCTAGAATCTCAGGCCTTGTGGTAGGACATCCTCTGTGCGATCTGCAATATCAGATCGGGGCTCTGCCTGGTGCGGCCTGGGTACAGGTCGGGGCAAACGGGTTTGGTCAATTCAGAAAGCGCTGGTCATGTCTGCGATGAGAGGGCGTGATCCCTCTTCCCCGCCTACTGGGAGGCCGGGGAGCGGCAGGGCCTCACGGCTAAGAGCGCCCCGTTAACAAATAAAAGCATGCCTAACGGCGTGTTACTACTTTATTGTATCTGTGCAACTATCGCGTAGTTACCACATTTCCGCTTTCAAGTGTCGATGTATGAAAATAAATACGTGAGTTTCATCAAATCTTAGCTTAAGAAAAAAAGTTTACCAAGGTACTACTTTTTGCGCTTGGCTGAAGGATCTTAATCGATCACCAAAGTTAAGCAACGTTCCCAGCGGCACATATTTGGATGGGTGACCGTTTAGTGGCATAACATCTGAGCTCTTCCGGACTTCGGAGGCCACGTTAAATATTATGTCCCGGTTTTTATCGATTGATAGCAGTCGTTAAGCCATTTCAGAGTCCCATGGGCGGCCTGATAAACTCTGACACAAGAGGAAAAAAATATTTCGGTCACGTTCCCAGCCCTTGCAGTATTCGGTTTTGTTGTTATTCCACAGGGACTGTACAATTTTCCGGTATAAAAAGTATCTTATGTACTATTACAGGACCTAAAGTACCTACATACCAAATTTTATCAAAATCCGTTCAGCCGTTATGAAACTGAGTGGTAATAAACATACACACACACACTTACACACACAGTCTTTCACATTTATAATATTAGCAAGATTTTATTCTAATTTATCTACTAAAACCTATTTGTAAATTTTCAAACTTTAATGCGTATAACGAATTTTGTTATGTTTATGTCTATGACTATACAAAACATATAACACATGATTCAGACGGTAAAAGTATTGGTAACACTGCTAGAGCAGTATGAATACCGTGATCGTATGCAGATTGAAATGTATTTGTGAATGGTTTCACACACGCGGCGAAATTAGCCTACAATTATTTTATGTATATGTTAAGGATAGAGATTGAAAAGAGGATATTACACAGAAAGTGTTTCATATTTGGCCAAATATGCCTTGCTATTGTAAAATATTGCATGAATTCTTTTTTATGAACAAAATTCTACTCGAATGTGCAAAGATGTAACATATACCGAAGCTTATAGAACAGCCGATTCCTCGGAAGCTGTTCATAAATAACCGAACAAAGACAAATTTAAACCCTTCTGTAGTGCCCACGAAATAATTTTCCCACCAATTTGATGGTGCTCATAGTAACCAATGGAAACTTGTTTAAATAGTCCGGAAACGTTTTAATTTTAATACACACATAACCAAAAATTATTATTTTTACTTTTTACTAGTTAAGAAATGAGAGGTGCTCAATTATTCATAGGTGCACACTAGCATAAGCGTATTTTCTATTGGAATATTTTTCAACGTTTTATTCTCATGACTAAGTGTCGTAATTAGACATCTATCCAATGATCGAAACATTTACCGCGATCAGATTTGCGTAGAGGTGAAAGTTGCTCGTACGTACCAGTTTGCTTTACTTCGTTGTCCAACCTGAATATCCAAAGTATGAAATAATTTTTAGCTAACCGCAGAAACCGCACTCAAAAGATTACTAACTCGAGCATCATGATAATTACTGTTGGCAAAGAAACCTCTTAAGAAGCTTCTGCATGAATAAACTGAGTTTGGTGGTGATTAATCAAATAATATACCACAGCAGTACCGCATATTCAAATTAATCCCCCGCTACATTAAATAATAGCTGGTTGAAAGTATGTTCGACGTATGGTGTTCAAGTGGGGTTATTGTGCAGTGTTTTCTTCGGGAGAAAGCGTCATGGCTATCATAGGAGTGCCAATTTGTCCTTCAATATCGGTGACCATCTAGACTTATATCAGCTGTAGAAGTCCGTCATTAGTTTCACAGCTCACTATCTGGTCTCAGAGAAAAATGTTTACGTTCTGCACTACGCATACGTGAGGAAACAATTTAATGAGAATAGCAAGAAATCTATAACTGGCTCAGTATATTTTCCCGTCTTCTCAGTTCCTTCTCTTCTTACTCACGTTCCGGTGTGTAGAATTGTTCAACTACTCTGTCGAGCAGAAGAAAGTCCACAGACGTACGGGAGATGTACGGGACAGCGTTGCTTTCGCGGGCACGTAAAGATACGCACTATCGCCAATGTGAGCTGCAGATGGTCAGCATAACATTCCCACGGTAGTTGAAAGTTAACGTCCTCACAGAAAAACTGTATGCTTCTTATGAGCGAACGGCCACTTATTGATACGGTATTAAACTCAAACCCACGCGTGAGTGCTTATGTGAACTCCTACTTTTCTGAGAGTTTAAAGATGCTCACTGGATGCTTCGCAGCGGTGCGTGATTGCCAATTGGCATCGAAGCATTGGAGGTACAGCACAGTCTTATTAACAAAAACATACTTGGCAAAGAGGTTACGCAATAGGTGACAAAAAGAAGGCGAGGCATAGAATTCGGCTGTGAGCACCTGGTAATCCTTGGAACTGCTATTGTGAACCTCGTTACGTCGGCCACTATCAAAATCTTCCAGCCTTTCACTGGAATTACTAGTTGTTTAATCATTGTATTATTTAAAAAAATTAATATTTTAGCTTTTATTCACAGTGTAAAAATTACTTATTGTGTTCAGACAAAAATGATTGGGTATTTTTCCTGCGCAGAAGACATTTAAAGAACGAATGATACTCCTTGAAATTAAAATAACTGTGAAGATATTTTCTAATAGTTTCACGATGATTTGGCGCGACACGAGCCGGTGTCAATACCAGCAAGGCGTTCAATTCAAGACATAAATTCTAAATCAAGCAAAGGGCAGATAGTATCACTTACTAAGTAGCAGTGTTGAATCATTAGTCACTTAACGGCATGTCCATTTTCTTTTAGATTCACCACGCTAAAATTATTATTAGCTTATTTATTCCTCCATTTGTGACACTTATTTTAATGTTCTCAAAATAACAAAAAATTAAAATTTTTGACTGGTATGAGATTATAATTTATAAATTTTCCCAAGTTTTTTAAATTATAAATTAAGTGTTTAATGATCTGGTGTTGGAATATACTTAATAAAAGTAACCCTTCACGGAAAGCCATGCCACGAGGCGGAGCGTAACATGAACGGTCGTCAAGAGTGAATTGTTTCTCCAGTATTTTTTTTAATAAGTTTATATCTTTGGTTCGTGAACCTTTCTTCAATTTTTCAAACACTGTGAACACTGTGAATGACTGAATGTTTGCGCTATGGTGATGTAAATGCGTGAATTTCTGAAAAGAAGCAATCCTTTCTGGCCACGCGGTGCGGTTGGGTACAGTTACTCGCCTGTATAACATGCATAACTTTGAAAGTCTTTAATTTCCTGCAATTTTTTGCTTACGTATTAGTGCAGTGGCTTACTGTGTTACCCATTACGGGCAGACCAAGTACCGTAAGGTTCTCTCAAACTATAATTAAACGGATTTTTTTGGTAAAACCATGACTTAATATGAAATATAAATATAGTGTATACCGGAAGGCATTTAGATGTCTAAAATAACGACCTAGGCCACGTATGACGTGAAAACGCATATTTCTTATAGCAATTTATATACCTGGTAAATTTGGAAGAAAATTTGGTTTTATGAAATGAAAATCAGACTGAAAGGGGATACTAAAAGGGGCCTAGCAAACTGATATTAGTTGGAACCTCGTCGACATTAGGCACAAGTCAGTAATGGGATGCCCTAGGAGCGCACAGCTCCACAAACAAGATGGACGCACTCTGGCGGTGGATACTAAAAACAAACGACATCAGCCCATTCTAGTGGCCAATGGCGAAAACGAAGGTGGTGGTTGAGCAGGAGTAGAATTGGCCTAGATGGCAATCGAGGATATGGCATTAAATGTAAAGGAGGGAGACACCAATATTTTCAATAACTATATATTTATTTAAATTAATTTTTTTAATGAAAATATTTTATTCCTTTAATGTTCCCAATTTTTTATATTTTCCTCGATTTTATTAATTTTGAGTGTCATCTGAGGTAAAGTTCAAGGTCACCCAGAAAATAACAGTAATTTTCAAGGTCACTTGCATTTAGCATGCACTACGCCTAAGTAGCCGACCTGCTCCTCGCGCCTTACACTTGACCCTACAAATTACTATACTTCATAAATTTGAAAAAAGAAAAAAAAAATTCATTTTTTACACACCTTACAAGTTCTTTGTATGGGCAACGTAAATTATAAAATTGAAACAGTAACTCAGTTTTGAAAACTTATAATAGTGGCTGCGAACAATGAATTCCTGTCAACACTGCATGCGCAACTATTAGACTCATTCGGAAGTCACCCTTGTACAGCTTAATTTTGTTTGGAAAACCGGTCATATACCATGCGTTGTTTTTTGTTTAGTGCAGTTTGAACTATTTACCCATATTACAATAATAGGCGCTGAAAACAGGAAATTTATGACTCTGTGATTTCTTGCCATCCTTATATTTAATGGAAATTGCCATAGTCGTAAATTCCTTTAAAAATTACGCATTGATTTTCATTTGTGAGCCTCAAAAATTTACACTAGTTGTAAGTGTTTGGCACCAAATTTGATATTATTTTGTTATAACGGTGTTTTATGTGTGTTATATAATACAATAAAAGAGAATATATTAACGTACTGAGTTTTCCAAAAAGAGATATCAAATATATTTATTTACTCCTGTCAAATAACTATAAGTGATGTTTTAGTATTCGATTTTGTTTAAGGGCTTGAGATCGAAATTAACTCCTAAGTTTCCACAAGGAAAATAGCCGTTCTAAGGTATTCATTGTGTAACAATTTAACGAACTGTGAGAAAGCGATGTGGCGACAAACCTCATACACCTTTGTCGTGTTAAAAGTCGTTTATAGAAATAACATCACATACATTTTCACATCATACGTGTATGTTATTACTAAATAGACATAATATAATAATGTATCCATGTGATACATGTGTACGTACTAACGGGACCCAATTTTTGCAGTGATAGCAAAAATCTTACGTCACATAGACAAGGGAGCCAAAGCGATAATGATTCGAGAACAATTTTCAGGAGGAGAGTCGTATTTTGAGAGCTATGCCTTAATTGGACGACCCTCATATTTTCAACGTAAATGTGCACAAACTTTCGAAGTAAATGGCAAACTTGAAATACTTATGTCTGTACAGGACACACTCGCCTCATGAGTGAAGTTCGTATTTCGAAGCAAAGCATCCAGAAGCCACCATTTACCTCTCTTTGCCCGACGTAAATTCAGATTTCTCCCCCGCACGAAATCCAGTAGACTGTTGGTATTTGTTCCTGCGAGATCAGAATTCTTCAGCACGCTGCCCCGCCCCGTAGCCCCCTCCGTGCTCGCATATCCCGCCAGCTCTGGGAATCCGCTTTGGAACTCGGCAAATATGCCGGGGGAATTTATTTATCAAGTTTGCGGCAAACTGATATTGAAATTTGCCCTCCTGCTCCCGCCATAAAGCCACCTGCCTGTAGCCATAATCCGGTCCACGTGCATGTGCTGATAGATCTTTGCCATCCCGTCGTTGCCTCGCAGCGCTTTCGGACGGGTCGAACAGCTTGTATTTATTATAACTCTGGACAAATATTAAAAAATTTAGCCTGCGGGACTTTTTCCCTTTACCACCGCGTCTGCTAGCACCCCTGAGTTTTTTTTTTTATATGTATGCCCATTCGTATTTCACGTGCTCCATGCACCGTGCTCCTTGGCGAATGTTCGGTCACTTAACCGCCGCTGGTCATAAATTAACGTTTCGCGTCGTGCGATTTTTTTTTCGGAAGGCTAAAAGTACGCGCTTGCAGCCAGGGGTTATTCTTTGCGATACTCGTGATCTCTACTGTCCCGTGTTATCCCAATTCACACGCGCGCTGCTCGCTAGCGGCGCCAGAGTCTGTCACAAGAACGGCCATGTTCCTAGTCTTGGGACTGGGGAAATATGTACGCCAGTCGCAAGAGGCTATTGGCGAACAGATGTGTTTTTTTCTGGTTGGCACTGTGCGTTGCATTTCTAACTACCTGCGTTCCATTAACTATTTGCAAAATAATTTTGGAAACGAATTAAAAATATAATATATTATTTGGCATTATTTTTCCTACCGTACATTATCTACTGGTGCAGTATATTAGGAAAACTATTTGAAAAAATATTTTGTAACTATCTGACAACTAAACAAGTTGTGAATATTATAGTATGAAGTTAACAACTATTAAATAAATAATTTAATTTTTTTTGGTGAATAGGAAAAAAATATATATTAATCTTTGACTGGTGGTCAGAGAATGAATGTTAAAAAAATATACAGGAATGTATTTGCTTGTGCGATTCGCATTATATGTTTATATGTTTCTCTCTCGCTGTAAGGGAATTAGTATTTTTTTATTCATACCTGACATGAAAAGGGAGGTATCAGAACGCACCATTGACTAAAAAATGATACTAGGAACAAGGTTTTTATTTTCGTTAAGGAGATGGTGATAGCAAAGAGAAGTAAATTAATTAAATATACGATTCAACGTTATCTCTTTTTAAAACTTAACCAACTTTAATAATGGAAGTATGCTTTTATGAAAAGTGATATCGACAAAACCAAACCATTTATTAAAAAATCAAGATGCCTCCTGAAGATGAAGTTGAAATGTTTAACATATTTGTCATACTGTAAAACGTACTCCTACCAAACTAATAATATTTTCAGAACGATTTATTAATTATTTCAGTTCGACTTAGTGAAGAATAGTCCCGTATACAGTGTGTATAGTATTTATGAAAAAACGTGAGAGAGAATATAAGATTTGAGTGTCGTTAAATACCAAATTTGATAACTCTCCAAATGTCTTCATTTATTCTCGTTTTTTCATGACACGTAGGCCTATTACATAAATCGTTAAATATATCTGTTGTACATTTACCGAGTACAAGAAAATGTTATGAACCAGTTAAGATCTGCAGTCGTTGTAAGGATAGCCCTTCACTATTTAGTTTATTAAGTCTGCAAAGTTTCTTCGTCGATCAAGATCGATGAGTTTCCACTGCCATTCTAAACTGAGTCAATTGAGGGCTGCTTGTCATTGAAATATAAAAATAGTTCAAGCATTTAGATGTTTCTGATTGGTCATTTCAGGACATTAAAAAGACTATTCAAAATAAAATGCTAGCTTAATATAGAAAATGTTAAAATGAAATCATGGTTCACTGATAACATTCGAAATCACAGCCTAGTTTCTTTCTTTTGCCTGCTTGGCACCCTTCCATCACAAATAAAAATGCACAATACGTGGTAATAATTACTTGTAAACATCTGCTAATCAAAAGTTAGTGTGAAATTGCAAGGTGTACAAATAAGATTCCGCACCTTAAATTTTTGTTCTCATTAGGGGCCACAATATTAAAACTATATAAATAATATTAAACACTCTGCCTAGCTACCATAGACATTAACTAGTCGCAAACTTTCAAGTATACTAATTTACAACCAAGAAATATAAAAAAAATAAGTAAAAGGGTTCTCTGGAGTGAGATTTAGTTGTACTGCATAATCTAAAGTGTCTTTGTTAAATTCTAAAATGCATTACTCTCACTTAAATAACCGCCATCTCGACCTATA
Source organism: Clitarchus hookeri (assembly GCA_002778355.1). Lineage (NCBI taxonomy): Eukaryota > Metazoa > Arthropoda > Insecta > Phasmatodea > Phasmatidae > Clitarchus > Clitarchus hookeri. Next base: position 317,996 of record NQII01002287.1, read on the forward strand.
CAATTGTTTTATTCTCTATGTATCAATAATTAAGTTCACATTCATTTTAAATATTGAATGCATTTCTTATCTCATTTTGTTCGGTATCTTTAACATACAATTTTATATGGACCCTTTCCTTTACGTGATTAGGAGTCAATAGGGCAAAATATTAATTTCCTCACACCCCAAATTTCTCAATGTTTAAGGACACTCAATTGGGGTGATAGTGGTCTCAGTAATGTGCAACATTAACGCAGATGATTTTTTTTGTGCCGCAGTTTTGTTATTAACTCATGTTTCGATATCTCACAAAATGGGCGGATAATAGAATCACTGTGTAAACCTATTTAATGTTTGCAATATATATTGCTAGCATATAAAGATAAATTGAAATTGATTTTTTGGCTTTGTTAGACACATAAAATGAACTTAAAATCTTATATAGCTGTCATTTTGAAAATTAGTTCCTATGATACTTAAAACTTATTACTTTATATAGCCCACCATTATACTACTTGATGCCAAATTTGGTTAAAACAGGTTGCTTGTTTACAGAGATATAATTAGAACTGTAATTAATTAATTAATTTTGTGCTATCCTACCAAATAACAAACAAAAGTTAATATTAGTATATTTGCTTATTGTATTTTATACTTTCAGCATACAAAGTTTAGTTGAATTTGGCTAAAAAGTATGGCGGATAAAGAAAATCAACCGAAAATATTTCTATGGCTGCCATTTAGAATTAAATTGCATTATCAATATAATTTGAATATGTTAATATGGTCTAGCACAGCATTGCTTAATTACTTAATTTAAAGTTATAAGTTATGAAGGTCCCAATATAACACGAAATATTTTTAATAGTCCAAAATATCTAACGAATGGCAATATATCTCTCTATATTAAATTATAATATGACGCACTGTTAAAATACCAAATTTGGTTCAAATTGGTTAATTGGTCCAGTAGATATGATAAATAACAACACGTGTTTAAATAGCCAGGAATTTGAAAATAACTACCCGGCGCGAGGCGTGGCATAAAACTATAGAAATAGGATGTCCTTACTAAGCTCTAGACGTGTATCGAATTTGGTAGAATTGAGATCTCTGTTTCAAAATTTATTACAGAGACATACATCCAGATAGCCATTCGCATGATTACTTAAGCATATATTTCCTTGTAAAGTGTGCCAACAAAAATATAATTATAGTTAGCACATATTAAAATTTGCACACTTATGCACTTATGCAAATTATGTTCCACGACCAATTTTTTAGCAAAAAAAAACAAATTTATTTTACGTATCGAAGGGCAGTTATTATTGTACGTTTACGTGTCTGGAGAAACTAAACGTATTGTGATATCTTAAAAATATACTTGTTGGAAATATATGAGCTGTTGAAATATCTCCATTAAATGATATGATTTACTGAATTCTAATTCAAAAGATGGATGTAAGGGTTGAGCTCAGAGCTTATTTTAAAATGGATGTAATCCGAAGCATGTAACAGGAACTTCGCCCTTCCATCCATTCAGTGGTATTCGATTAAATAACCCTTTTCCCCTTCTAACCAAGATAGCAGATAATTACCCTTAACACAACCGTCAGGAGGCTGTAAAATTTGTGAAAAGTTTGTGAAAATGATAACCATTTTTAAATATTTTTCTGCTTTACACAAAAACTTTTTTCAAATAAAAAATATATGCATAATATATCATATAAAAACACAGACCAGCGCGGTAATATTCATCTACAAAAGACGTAAGGAAACATTCATAGTGTTCCCTTTGGCATTTAATATAAAAATATATTTAGAGGCAAAACAAAATAACCCTTTTAAAAGTTAGATGAAAACGGCATTAAAAACATAACTTGTGCGAAATATTCATTATCTATCACGACTCGTCCCCCTCCCACAAATTTGGCAAGGAGTGGTGTCCTTCCTCCATGAAGTCTCTCCAGGTTTTCCTACTGTCAGCTCGCAAAAATGTATATTTATTCTGTTTGGCACCGCAGTTCACGATGTTCTCGAAGTAGAAGATACATTTCGAAAAGCTTCCAAAACATACATAGGTCAGTCCGTAGTTGCGTCACAGCCCGGCCCGCTGCTGACCGCAGTCTTCAGTAGCGGGGAGGGGTGGGAGAACATACCAGATGACCGTACTCGCTCGCAGCCCAAAGTGCAAGAAGTCTTCAACTCGGGCTGACGTACAGAGAGCAGAGTGCCGGGCGGCGCGCTACACCAGCCACATCAGGTATGTCAACAATTTCATCCTGACTCGCACGTGCAGCTGTGACGGTAACTCGAAGTTCGTCGCTCGCGTAGAAAGTTTCAGTGGTGACAACCATCACAAGCCTCCCCGCTTAGAACGAATGCAGCGGTGTCCTACACAAGGAGCAAAGAACCGCAGCTCCGGGTGGCCAGTCCGTTGCAGTAGGTCTTCGCCTCTATATGAACATGATGGCTCCACATCCTCACCCAGAACTTATTCAATGCTTCGCAACCAACCAAGGAGACTCATTTGAGGGGGCGGCGTAGATATTAAACCCATTTTAAAAATATACATTTAAAAATAAGTGTGCTGACATAGCGGGTGGAGGGGGTTTTCAAAATTTATTAAAACATAGAGACTATAGTACATATTCATTAAAGTACTTATAATTAATTTAAATAGGCACACAATATGCAAACGTTCGCAAAGAGAGATAAGCACAATTAAGTTCCTTTAAAAAAACCCACATATATAAATATATTTAACAAGGTATCCCAGGAAATAGTGTCAAGCCGAAGCAGGCAGGTAGAGAACCTCAAGGCCTATCCGAAACACCCCCTTGCATGTAAAGCGATTGTTGATAATTTCGGGGTTATGGTTTATAGTTCTTGTTTCTATTTTTTTGGCCTAACTCACAGTTCGGCGAGAAATATTGGTATGGTGACATGAATAACTATGTGATAGACGCGTTAATATTTGTTTTACATAAGCTGACTGAATGCACAGTCAGGCAAAAAAAACATTTACGTTCATCTGTCTTAGCATGGCGCCGAGAAAAATATCGAAAAACAAAAAAAAAATCCGTAATATTTGGTGACGTTCTAAATAACAGTTCATATTAAATGTGCTCCTTTCCTATTTAAAAACCTTTCTCGTTTTATCAGCTACGTAAATCTGCAGATTTCATCACGCTACTTCTATGTCTTTATCTTAAGAATTTGATTCAAAGTGTAGTCCGTGCAAAATTATTATTTGTGAGAGTACGTGAAAAATTAATTAACAACGAAATAAAACCATTTGAAACTTTCAAAATGACGATCCTCCAGTGTAATAAATAAGTGGTATAACCGGAAGAAACAATCTTGCGGGCGTACTCCATTAGATTATTTGTGATGTTTGCATTGGCGTTTTCCCTGGAGTGAGAACGTCAGTTCTGTGCGACCCGGCGCTATCTTTCGTCGTTCTCAACCACTTTGATCAAAAAATTTCCCGCTCTGGTCACTAAGAGGACCTTCAAATTAATTCATGAGCTCTAAATTGCAACTCACATTTTACCGATTCTAGTTTTTGTTGACTCGTAATTCCTATCAAAAGTGGTTCACAGGTCTGTGAGACTAGTCGTTCAAATTTGCGTAACAAACCTTTTCGATAACCGGTCCATCGAAAAAGAAACAATACCGTCATTTCAGTGGTTAAATCCCGCAAAGGTAGAAGCAGTTTATACATTTTTAACAAACACTAGATGTAGGATGAAGTGGCAAGTGGCAGTAATGATGCAGATGTGGATCTATAATTTCATCTCAATAGAATCACGATACTGCGTCAGAAGAAGAAATACTCACTGAGAGATGATACTGGTTCAGAATCTGCGTTAAGTTGTTTTATTTTTGTAGTGAATATGTTACTCTCTTGCTTCATTTTTTATATAGTGTGTATGAATTGAAACCGGTTCTCAATTAAACAATATTTTTTATATATAACAATTCAACGACACAACAAACAGGAGAGGAAATTTTTTGTTGTCTCATTGGGAAAAACGAAAATGCTTAATGGTTCACGGATTTTCCAGTAAAAAATATTCTTACCAGACGTTCTAATAAAATATAATTTCCCATTTAGTTGGCGTTATCAGATTTGCAAACACAGCTCAGACACCCTTTGAATGTTTGTCGTTTTTTTTTTACAGAGGATATTGTTTCAGCCATTGTGAAGTACACAAACACATATACATGTTGATTCTAAAATCACGGGACAAACATTGAGGGGTGGTAGAGCTCACTTAAACAAACAATTTTTGTATAGGAATATATGGGCGGAAGTGACGCGTTGAGGCACAAACACAAAAACATAACATATTAACGGCCACCACGATCGCCAGTTTTATCGAGTCTCGATTTGTTCCTATGAGGGCATTTGAAAGCCCTCAATTACGAGATTCCAGTTGATTCCATTGAAGATCTCGTCGCTCGACTATCCTGTGCGGCTGCACGCGTGCGTGAAATACCCGGCGTATTTGAATCTGTTCGCCTCTCACTCCACCGACGCTACCAAGCTTGCATTACTGTTGGGGGTAGCAATTTTGAGCAATTATCATAAACATTGCTGTAAAAGGGTATTTAGCGGCGACGTTGTAAATAAACACTGTGTTGCATTTCATGTGTTATTTTTGTGTTTGTGCCTCAACGCGTCACTTCCATCCATATATTCCTATACAATAATTGTTTGTTTTAGTGAGCTCTACCACCCCTCAATGTTTTTCCTATGATTTCAGAATCACCCTGTATTGATATCTTACCAGCTTCTGTAAAAAAAGAGAGAAAAATTAAACCAACAGACGCTGGATAAATAAAATATGTATTTGCTCTTTTGTACTTGGGTGATACTCACCAAAGTGGCTGCACGAATTAGGCAGAGTGTTGAGGTGAAGATGGAACAGGGATGCCTGTATTCATCGCGAGTATGTTTATTCATAGATTATAATTTCTAGTGCCTGTACTCCGCTTTGACAAGAACACGTGCAATGGGATTCACAGTCTAGATATACGTACAACCATAAGAAAGATATTTGACAAGTCTGTCGATATTTTTCAAAAATCTTATTTCAATCGTGAATATGTCACATTTGATGAAATGTAAATGCCTTAAAAACCGGCAAAATATGATAAAAGATTATTTATGCAAGATTTAATTAAAACTTTAATAAATAAATATATGCAGGTAAGCAACAATCTGAAGGGAGTTTACCGTTAGTAAAAATTTTGATGACGTTGTTCAGCGCATGTACAAGACATTGTAGAAGTCTGGAGTAAATGTGAGTTTGGATAATTTGTATACTAGTTATCCAGTAGCCAAGGAGATGTTCACTTCGCATAATTTGGCTGTTGTAGGAACAATAAAACATAGCAGAACTACCGCTGTCTTTTATATGCCCAAAATGTCAAGAAGAGAACAGTTGTGTAATTGTATTTCAAGGAGATATGACTATTGTCAATTTTGCTACGAATAAAAATAAAGAGGCTGCTATGTTGTCAACAATGCACCATAGCAGAACAATTGACAAAGCCACAGGTCTTGCTCAGAAGGCGGACATCAAAACATTTTACAATGCAACTAAAGCCAGAGTAGTTGATGACGAATCAATGAGTTTCCGTTATGGTATAGCAAGAAATTCAATAAGATGGCCATTGACTGTATTTTACAGATTACTGGATATATCAGGGATAAATTACCACATTATTTACGAGATCAATACCGGATGTAATTCCTGAAACTCTGAGGTACTTTTCTGCTTATCCTATCAGTGACAGATATGAGTAATCTGTTCAATTTAAAAATAGTTATAACGCATATTTCTCAGTAATAGGCTTACTTCAAGAGAAAACCAGATCGTTCGGGTATCAAACCATTATATAAAGAAAGAGACAAGAATTCTAGCAAGAAAGTTAGCAAACCATCAACCAGAGTATTGGTCAGAACCTCAGTAAAATACACTAATCAGTAGGTATATAATTTTTTTTAGGCAAATAAATAACTTATTTGAAAAGGAATTTTTTCCTTTCCTTTATCACTGTAACTATTTACCTTGAAAATAAAATATCTTTTAAAAACATTTTTGTTCATAAAAATTATGCTTTTAGTTATTGTCTCACAGATCCAACGTTCCAACTCATGGAACTTTTATTCTCACGTTCTTACCCTAGAGTTAACATGAATGTTACACACGTACAGGTAGTAGTGTATATCATTCCTTTTTTTTTAATTTGTAATCAGTCATTTGTTTGCCATCAGCTATTGCGGCTACGTCGCTGTTGAATTTTCCTTTCACATATGCTGAAGTGCACAACGATTTGAATTTGTGTTATTGCGAGGACTGGAAAGGTGGCACAATATACTGAACTGTGAATAACTTGAAGATGTGTCATGGTGTTATTACCAGGGACTGCAAATCACCAGGTTTTTACCGGACTTTAAATTGCATGTGAGTGATCATGGAGTTTTTGAAGCATGGCTACGCAGATAGGTATACACTAATTCAACGTCTATGTGAGGGGGAACACTCTCCATGCAGTAAGAGGCTGTAAGAAATATGTAGAACGCAGAGCTGGGCCTCAATCAGAGCAGGTTTCTGATCACCAAATGATCCTTAAAGTACCTAATGCTGACATGAAAGGTTGCTTATCAGACAGAGACCAGACTTGGCCATACACCTACAATTAGGGATCCCGAAATGGTAGATTCGGTTATCTAAGAAACTTGAAGAAGCCTACCGACGAGTGTCAGAATGGGAAGTCGTCGTACCGGAATCTTAAAATCAGAAGCACATTGCACACTCCAGGCAGTTAGATATCACCCGTGCCATGTTATACATGTCTTACAATTGCGACCAGAGGATTACGACAGAAGAGTGAAGTTTTTCCAAGAAATTTTATGAAGACAACGAGAATTTTTTCGATAAATGATTGTGGACGGGCGAGTTCCATTTTAAGCGCAACAGGGTGTTTAATGACCATTTCTACCGTTAGTGTAGAATAAGAACCCACACATGACAAGATAATCCAATTTCGAACACAGTTAAGCGTTAATCTGTGGCCTGGCATAATAAACGGCCAGCTGATGGGCCCGTTACAGCTACCAGATCGCTTGAACGGTGAATTTTATTTGCAATTTTTAACTAATAATTTGCCTGGACAGCAGAAGATATTGATTTGGAGACGCACAGAAACATGACATTTTAAAATGATGGTGCACCGTATCACAATAATTTGCACGAAAGGAATTTTCTCAGCCGAAGGTTCCCAGGACAAAGGATTGTTCGTGGTGAACATAAAACCTGTCCTCAAAGGTCCCTCTATCTGACCCGATCGATTTCTTCATATGGAGATATTGCAAAGAGCTTTTTCTCTAAGCATGATGTCACAGTTCAGAAGAACTAACAAGAAAACTCCAAGAAGCCTAACAAACAATTAAAGACAGTCTAATGTCGTTGTGAAGCTTGCAAGAGAATATCTTCCAGCGATGCAGCGTTTGTATTAAACAAAATTGTCGTAATCTTGAGAATTATTTGTAATTTGTTGTAATATTCCCATGTTATATCTGTAAGATTTGTTTTAATCACCTTTGCACCTACTGCCAAACGTATGACATTTGCTCTGTCTGCGCTTGGCATCACATTTTCAGGGAGAAGCCGTACGAGCAAATCAAATAAATGTGCAGGGTACGAAGCTGATACTATGAGAAAGTTTTTGATGTCAATAATAAACACGTTTAATTTGAAATTTTTTTTTAACTATACCAAATATTTTGAAAAAATTGCACTTTAAGAATTTTTTAATTTTTCGATATTTTTCTCGGTGCAGTTCTAAGAAAGATGAACATAAATGTACGCAACGTAAATTACATGCAGCACTTAAACAGATGTCAAGAAAAAAACATAAAAAGCAGGTTTATGTTACTGACATAAGCCTGCGTATGCCAAGTAAGCCAACTGTGAGAACCAAACATCATCATTTATTATAGCCAAAACAACATTCCACACAACTGGTCACAATTGTCAGTGATTCTTTCAGAAAATAATTCCCATGAGTAGAGAAAGGGGGGACATTCTCTTGTAACGTATTCTCCTTCAGTGGAAATCCTTATGCAGTGATCGAGAGAAATATCATTCAGCCTGTTTCTCAGTGAAGTATTATTCTGTTCTTAACACTGTAGGACATTTAAAAATGGCGGGTGATGTTGGTACAGTCAGTATTTTTACGCTAGAATTTTTCAGTTCTTCATAACCCATATAAGACTGAATAATATAGTTTAATGGCGATACATTGTCGCTCGTATTTGAGGCCAAACATTTAAAAGGCTTCAGATCTGCTTGAAAATTATCTTGGTCTATGCAATATAAATACTGATAATGTGTGTTGTATTTGGGGTTATTTTTCACATCATATCAACTTAACTATTATATTATTGTTAAAATTTTCCGCAAGGGGATTTTTTAATTTACAAGAAGGAAAAGAAAGGGTAATACCAACCCCCTGGCTAGCCTCTGAAAGAAACCCTGGCATTTGTTTAACGAAATGTTCTGTTGAGCCAACCGAATAGATTCTTTAGTGAAAAGCGTATAGCAAAAATTGAATCAGTTTTACGCTAAAATAGTACGTGGCTTCCGGCAGTAACAAGGGAATATACTGTAAAATTTTCATTTCGAAGCGAACCTAAATTAATTAAATTACTTGTGACAGGTTACCACCTATAGGCCTAAAAATACTTCTTAATTTTTTGGAGTCTAGCTTCCTCGTTTTTGTGTTTAACACTAACTAAATTAAAATTAACCGTTTTGTTGCGGGTAAGAAATTGTTCATTACTGAGTATCACTGCTTCATTAAAAGACATTGTTAAGTTGTTTGCTTCTGCTCCCCTATTGGGATTGCATTCCTTTTAGAACTACTTCATCCAAGTGTTTAATATAATCTTAAAATGAGAAGAAACCGAAATAACATAAATAAAGTATTATGAACTGCCTAGTTTCAAATACTTAATGATTCTTTTATATGTTCCAATTTTTTATTGCTGAAAACACCAAGCATCAATATCTCTTACATATAAAAATGTAGATTTCACCTGTTGGCAGCCAGAAGGCACGCATCTACTGTCACCGTGGAAGTATGTTTCCAAGAAATATGCTGAATTTACATTTGGCCCATCATTGTTATACTTGAAACAATTGTAAACTGTAAAAATTGTGTAATTTTACACACATGTTTGTGGCAGCAGAGTTTCCACAGAAGTCAGTGTATTTTTACCCTACATAAGCCAATATTTTTTGTTCTGCGTCCAAAACAAATCTATTTTAATAATTAGTAAGCCAATTAACATGTACAACGTAACACTAATTTTACATAGAAATGTGTGAAATTACAGTCACTATGTAGCAGAAAAACAACTGTAACACTCATTTATTTTTCTCTATGACAAGTAAATTAACACAGACATTGCAATTGTATGAAGTTTTACCACCACAATGAATGAGTATTTTTTCACTTACACAAAAGTAAAACTACACATTCGATGTGTTTGTAAATACACAATAACTAAACTTTTTTCAACAGTTTTGTCAAGTAATTTTACCGTCAGTATCAGTTATTTTACAACATTGTCATGTTAATTTAAAAACTGTGTATGAAGTAGTTTTAAAATTTTCTCATTATTGTACGTCTATCTGTGACTTGGTGCTTAAACAGAGTTATAAAAATGTATTCTCCAAAATGTGGATAACAATGGACTTCATATAAAGAATACGTAGTTATGCAAACAGCGATAATATCCCATCAGAGGGTGTTAAGCTTCCGTTTTAAACACACAAATAGAGTTCGAAGAAATACTACTCTTTGCCGCTAGATAGCATGTTTACAAAAATACGACTGGTAGTTATCTTAAAGTTCTAAGAAGTTTGGTGTAAAATTACAAATACACCACTCGTTTTAGAAAATTACACATAAAATAAGTAAAACTACCAAAAATTTGTATGTGTTACTATACGCTCACTGACACTTCAGAATGTAATGCAAGTTTACACATACATGGTCCTTGTAAAATTACATTATGGAAAATGTACGCTTGTTGTGGTGTTAGGTTTCTCAAGAACGTCTGTGTAAAATTACACATATTGAAATTGTTTTTTTTTACAAATAACACAAAACAAATGCATGTAGGAATCGTGCCGGACGTTGCCGCTGGTCGCTGGGTATTCTTGAGGATCTCCCATTTCCACCGCCCTTTCATTCCAGCGCTTCTCCATATTCACCCCAATTACCCTCATCGGCTCTCAAGATCTCGCTTTTAAGATCCACCCAAATCTCTTCACTCACTCACAACAAAAATGTAAAACTAGCAAGAAATTTGTAGGTGTAAATTTACATTTAGTTTTACAGTTCATCGCAAACATCAGGAGGAACGTTGAAGTTCAACTTTTGGTGGTCGGTTGAAATAGGCATTTGAGGTGGATGACACCTCCAAGTGTCGCCGTGTGGAGCGACAGAGAAGGGCCTGAACCCGTTGCCAGGCCACACAATAGCTTTCTGTCGTCTCCGTTTTTTGACGTCAGCGCAATATAGGACGTTGTAATTTCGCCGAAATGGGACGTCTTATAATTCTCGCGTTCCAGTTATTGCGTTGGTTCCCACGCAACATTTCACTTCTGTCTCCTTCTGGCTGCTTAGCAAGCACTGAAAACGCCTCGAGAGCTTTCTTGTTAAGGCATGGTGCTATATGAGTTTGTGCGCTGAGATACCTGCTTGAACAATGTTAAAATTATGAAAGTGTTTTGTTGAATGCTTATGGTGATTGAGTGATTGACGTTGTACTTTTAAATTAGTTAAGATGGTTATTGTTACGGCCAACATACATTACTGCTAAACTTTTCACGTAAGTAACTTTTTTTTTTTTTTTTAATTCGTTAAATATATATAATTTTTTTGTTACCATTACGAGATGCACTTGATTAGTCACTATAAATATGAATTAATTGTACTTAAATGTGTTTTATTTATTATATATTCAAGAATGTCCCTCAAATATGTTTCAAATGTTATCTTTCATTGCCTTGTATTTTCTCAAGAACTTAATTCAGCCATTTGGTTATTTTCTTTTAACATTCACTACTCTTTCCCTTGGTCTCACTGCGACAATCGCGGGAGAAGATTATTAACATTTTAGTTTTTGTGTTATAGTAAAACAATTATAATAAAACATTTCATGGCAAATTATTAAGTCTCATTTCATCTGCCCTGAAAGCAGAAATAAATATCTGTAGCAGTCTATCATTATGAAGTCTAGTTTTTAAGGTGGTGGTTAAAGAAACAAAACACCTCTTCAGTTGAAGATGATTACTTATTAACGTCGTAGGAAATTAAGTTACTGGAATACAGATGTATCTTTGAAGCATCCAATTAATAAGGAACAAGTACATTATAAAGAAATTATAAGAAAAATATTTATAAGAGAAGATCCGCGACATTTTATACCTACAAAATCTAAACTGTGAATATGACTCGAAACTCGTGGACGTCTGTTGCAGAAAATATGTGAATTATTTCAAAGGAAGTAGCTTAATTCTATCAATTATTATAGTGCCTTATTTTCATTGATTTAATTTCGATTATTTTTGGGCCACAGCGAATTGCTCCTAGACACTGAATCCCACTACAGCATTCGGTAACCGTTAGTAGAATATGACTGAAATCATTGATCCAGCGTAAATATATTATATTTATCTGCTCTTCAATTATTCAAAATTCATTAAAATTTATAAATAATTTTTGTTTTTACTCTACAATGTGTCTGGGTGTAGGTTATAAAATGAGTTGTAAGGAACGCTTTTTTAATCTTCAAGTAAAATCTTAAAATTTGGGTGGAATATCACTTCACTTCAAAACTTTTAACTCAGAACATTTAGAAATCTTTATATTTCTAAAAATCTTAATAATTTTGCATGTAGATACAATTGAAACACTTGAAAAATTTTAGTTTTTATTTTAATAAGTCAAAAAATTCAATTTGTTTTTGTATTTTGAGTGTGGCATGGGTTTTAGTTCAACAGAAGGTTTTCGTTGACTGTATAAGTTTTCAGAAAATTTCTGGGTGAAGGGGTATCCAAACATTATAAGCTATATGCTAACAAATCGTAAGGGCTTTCAATTATATAAAGCGTTCATTATACCTCACAGGACATCCATTCTTAAACAAAATTAAGGAAATAGCAAAATTGATACCTAGAGAATACAAAATATTTTGATATATTCTACGTGTTTACTTTCTAGCTGGTACAAATTGAATTATTGTTGGCTTGTCTTTACTAATTGTGTTTCAAACAGTAAATGTAACAATTTTAATTTCGTCACGTTAAACAAAATACACTCACATTATTGCTAGTTTGGCGGTAGATGGTATATAGTAAATATGAATATATATATTCTAGTATAGTACGTTTACGGTTTCTTCACGCTTTTTTAATCAAACCTTTGAAAAAATAGCCTATGTATGATCTGTTTGGTTGTTTTCTAAATATGCATTTTATCACAAGCGTTTTGTACTTCTGTTAACATTAAAGAATTATATTTTTTATTATATTGAACTATTACGTAATTTCTATTCATAAATTTAAAATCTCATTTATAACTGATGTGAATAAACACGGAGAAAATATATGGGTTGGTAATACGTAGTAAGAAATAATTCTAATACAAAATATTATTAGACTGAGTGCGTACGAATGCAGTACGTTGTCACTTTGGTGTAATTTACTAGGCTTCCTTAAACTTTGTTTACAGTAGGTGGAGGAATAAAATTGGAAATAGGAATTAAGCAGGGCTTCAGATAAATTTGAAGTAATCATGGATGTACTGCATGCACCGAGCGGTATAAGATGTTAGTGATGCAAAACCACAAGGAGTCTGATTGTGGTTCTCTAAGAGATCCTAGTATTAAGAAAGGCCATGCGGGATCTTCCTCAACCTCCGGATTTCGCCTAACGACCAGAAATCCCATCGCCGCCATGCTCGTACGTGTCGTGGCAAACCAAAGTCTTGGCCTTGGCTGGAGACAGGAGTGCGAATTCGCCTTTTTGTACCGGCTGCTCACAGCTATCGTCATCGCTGTGGGAGCTTCCATTGCATTTTGCATTCAGGTGAAACAATCACTTAAGAACAGAGGAGTTGCACCTTTACGTTTTCCTAAAGACTCATAAATACAATAAATCGCAAATAAGAAAACCTTATTTACTCCAGTAATTTTATGTATTGTAGAATATAGACGTATGCTATTTTTTGTAAATATTGGGGGGGCTTTAATTTTTACATTATTCATTGTAAAGTAAACGTAACATTTAAACTGTGTAAATGTATTGCTCAGGTAGTATTTATATTTAAATACCTCAAATGCCTGAAAGAACATCAGTCATTTAGCATCTTCTTTCATAAATGTACAAAACAGTAAGGTACCATAATTTTAACGATTCATCTCATGCTGATGAGGTAATAGCTGGCGTTTTTAACAGTGGCAATTAAAAAGAAAATTAATTTTATCGCGTTTACCTACACAAGTTTTTCGTTTATAACAGACATAAGATAAACATGAGGCTTGATGATTTACACCATCACAAATAAGATTTTTCCTCGTGAAGTTATATTTGTATACTTTTATTTCTTGTTTTATAGGAAACTGGCTTACAAATAAACATGTTTACTTCACAGATGACGGAATGAGTTTATCAAACAAATTTATTTAAATTCTAATTAAGATAGTATGTTAATTTTGCAAATGATTTTGTATTGCCAAACGCTTATATGTTAACGCATATATATATATATATATATATATATATATATATACATAATATGTTATTTTCTGCGAAAAATTACAAAAAATTTTATTGTTTTATGTTTTAATGATATAAATATATTTGTTTAGAAATTACATTACTATTTGAATGCATGACATAACTTATATATATACATAGGTTTTAGATATACATGTTATATATGATATATGTGAATACACATATAGTAGGTTGAAGATGGGTACCCCCGGATAGAAGATTCTCCCGAAAAAAACTGGTTCTAACAGAGGCTGCTTTAGAGTAGCACTGTTCTAGCCTAGCCTTTTACTTTGGCCAGCTGAGATATTTTTGAGGCACTGGTTGAGTTTTTATAAAGTTTTTCTCCTTTAACCACCTTTTTAAATAAATGTTGCCATCTTAGTAATAAGCGTAGTGTGAATAATCCACCGCACTTGGAAGTTAACGTCTAAGGCTAAAATAAAATATATTTATTGAATATTATTTCAAATGAGAGGGCTTTAAAAAGTGCTCATTTTACCATGAATACGCTGCTGCTTTTTTCACACCAGTACTCTAAACTCTACACACGTAGTATACGTATACAGTATGCATTGTCAGTGCAGTTTAAAACATATCGTTTTAGTGTATATACGGAAATTTTCAACACTGCATTAACTGTTACACATTGTATTTGCGCCAGACACCTCAATATGGCAAAACAAATATTTCACTGCTAGAAGCAGTGAACAGTTCTACGCCGTTTAACTGCACCATAATCAATTCAGATTTATTCAAATAACTACAAGCTTTTCTTTATGTTAGGTACTAAGTTGAAGGTGTGAAATCACACAGAATATCAAATAATATATTAATTTCTCCAAGAAACGTAAGGATTCAAAAAAAAAACCGAGACAATTTTTTACGATGAATAAATTTTTTTGTAATTCAATAATTTAATTAAAATATAACATTTGATCAATATAACACGTAATATTTTGCTGTATAAGGAAGTCGAAGGAGTTATTATTTTATATACTACTAGCTAAACTACCCACCGTTGCCCGGGATAAGAATCCAATGAGAAATACACGATTCCATTTTAGGTATTTCGGGTTCAGTAAAGGTCCAGATACACAGGACCCCGTTTTCCCAATACGGGCCAGAGAAAATTTTCGCCTATAGAGTAGGTGTATTTTAAGTTGGATACTCTAGATCATCCATGCCAAATTTCATCCAGGTCCTTTGAACGGCGTAAAATGGAGTTACACGACCCCGTTTAAGAAGTTTGGTGGTTTTTGACCCAGTTAGGTTTTTGGAGAGGAGGATGGGAGGGTGGAGCCAATTTTGCCCACACAGTTTTTTTTGTTGGTTATTTAAGGGTGTACCAGCCAAATTTGTTTCAGACCCTTCGGCCACAGTATTTAAAGTCGAAAAATAAAGAGCATACCCACCAAATTTGGCTCAGATATTTAGATCCCAATAGAATTGAGACATATAACTCCCTTATGAGGATTTTAGCGGTTTCGGATATAGTGAGGTCTGGAGCCGATTTTGGTCTACACAGTATTTTAATATGGGCACTGAAACTCATCCATGCCAAAATTGGTCTTGATCCGTCGAATGGTGTATGATCTACATAAACGACCGTATTTTATGGATTTTGGGAGGTTTCGGATATAGCGGGGGGTTGGAGCCCATTTTTATATATCAAGTTCTGCAAGTAGTGTTATGAAGGATATAACTGCCAAATTTGGCCCAGATGCGTCTAACGGTGTAAAAATTAGATAGAGTACCCCGTTTTAGTTTTTTAGAAGGAGGGCATGGGTGTTTTGGGCATAATATGATTCCGGAGCCCATTTTAGCGTACACAGTATTTAAGTTGGCTATTCTGGTTATATGTGCCAAGTTTCGTTCAGATACGCCATACGGCGTAGATTTCTATTAGAAGGAGACATACGTACATATGTACGTACATAAGTGTACATATTTTCATACGTACATACAGCCACGCACATTCACACATATACACATACAAACATACAAATCTTTACATAATTTATATATAGCGTGCCAATGAATATGTGTTACAAATTAATATAGGTGGTCCGTGAGATGCAATGGAACATATTTGATTAAGGTATCCATGTCCGGAAATGCCTACTTATTCCAAAACACAGCAATACCAGAGAGCAGGGTTAGTCGGCAACCCGGTGACAACCGAGCAGTGTAACAGAAAGTACCGGGCATCACATATGTAGGCTGAAGGTGTTTTGCACTGCTCCATTTGACGCAAAGTAGGAAGTTCCATTGTCTGGCCACCTCACTCCCCCAACCTAACGAATTTGGATTTCTACCTTAAGGGCCACGTAAAAACACTGGTGTACGAAACTCCTGTGAATACCAGAAAAGAACTTGAGGCCAGGTTTCGTGCAGCATTAGAAACCATCCAGAACACGTCGTCCATCTTGAATGATGTTCCCCGCAACAGGATGCGACGCTGCAGAGCATGCATCGCATGCGGAGCAGACAATTTTGAGCAGCTGCTCTAATCTCGCTATGTGTAATAAACCTGTTTGCAATACTGAATCACGTACACCATTCTTGATATCTGACGCCACATTTGCACTCTATAATAGCCATTTTGGGTATAAGGTGGTATTTCCGGACAGTGATATCTGAATTAAATATCTTCCTTTTAATCTCATGTACCACCCCTATTAATTTCTTATACTCATTCATTGACACTTCCTATATATATATATATATATATATATATATAATACGTAATATTTACGGTAGTGACAGAGAAACTGAAATTTTGGGGCACCTATTAGTTTCTGTTAAATAAACCATTCTAAAAAGCGACGTTATTTTAAATCAAGACATTAAGAATAGATTTTTGTTTCAAGTAAAATAATCAGGTTTCTTGTTACTATATAATGTTAATTACTACTTCATCGCACGACAAATTATAAATAATTGTTTTTTTTTCTTTTCAAAAAGTAATGTTTATGCAGCGGATCATGTAATTGACAATTCGTGTGTTTTGTGTCTACAATGAATGAAGAAACGTTTAATTTGCCATCAATTGTAGAATATGAAGAAATTGTCTACTCACTTGGAATAAAACATTCAACATCTTTGTTAAAATGCCGTTTCTGCTTTTGTGTCTTGTGCTCGCAATTGTGCCTTCTTTTACATGGTATAGCGAGCTTCGCGGTCCATTAAATTAAATTTAACTAGTTTCCATTTCAACAATCGTAATATTCCCCAAGAGCTTTTTATAACGTTTTATCTTCTGAGTTCTTTCAAATTCAAGGTTTAAAAAACGAGTAATAAATTATGCATTTATCTAACAACTGTAAATAATAGTTTTTGGCGTATTGCATTTTGCAAACTAGAGCTTCGTTAAAATAATTCTACAGGATAACGCTACTTCGTTTCTTACGCTAAGTACTTGATTATAACCTTTAAATTATAAAGCCATTGATTCCTAATTTTTCTCGAATTTCTACTTTTAAATATGCTATAATTTAAAAGTAATTTTTTGAAAATTTTAAGTTTTTGATTAACAATTTTTTTTTTAAATCAGCAACATGTTCCGTTCTTCTGCCACAACTGTTCGTGACCCTACATAACTCTCACATCTGGGATAGTGTTTTGTACTTTTAAGAATCTCCACATGAAATTTTTTGAAGATTGTAATGTTATACGAAAATCAGGAGTGGAAAACTATAAGCACGTAAAACTGTGTACTTTTTCTTGCACAAAATTTTACTGAGTAAATCTTGCCAATTTTACTTTTCATATTTTCTTTTGTTCCAACTAAATTTTATTAACCTATTACGTTTATCCTTCGCGGTTAGTATCACTCGCTTTTTTTTTTCTCGCAGACAACAAAGTAGCTCAGGATCGCATCTGATAAAATAAAATGGTTTTTTCTCGTCTTATATTCTGGACCCATTTACATAATTTAAAATAATGTAATATCTTTGGTATCACATTTTTTAAAATAAACTACCGCATGATTTTATACGCAACAATAACTAGCAAATAAAGAAAAATGCGGCTTTCCTACAAATTTTCAATGTAAAACAATATACGCATATTCTCTCAACTGCTTATGTTTTTAAAATCAAATACAGCTGACACATAACCTTACATTACGATAAATTCAATTGATTAAAATATTTGGATAACGTTGACACGCTTTTCATCAAACTATGAGGTTAGGACATGCATGCTGACGGTTACAGCTCGTATATTATGTTTTTATCACCTCCATTAGTAAGTTTTCTTCCAAATTACTTACCAAATTTTATTCATAAATATAATTTAGTATTGGTTTTTTAATATAGGATGGATGAACAGACACATTAGAGTTATAGGAAAATACCTACTGCTTTATTGCCAGTGAACACATATCGCTAAATAAAATATTACGAATTATTTTCCAAGAGAAACGTTCTATAAATATCTAAAAACGCAAGAAAGCGGGAAAACAACCAGCTTCGTTGACGTGTACCTACAAATCATAGAACTACACGCTCACTATAACTAAAAACAGCATCTTGAGTTTTTTAAATGCTACACAAATATAAGGCAAAGGCACTTCAATATGGCTCTTTCGAGCGATGGATATTTTCAACGGGAACTAGCTAGAGTGGCCCGAGGGGCCGAATACCTCGGGGCGACTCGGGAGTGCTCTACAGTCGTCGGTATTTCAGCATATTTCTGGACGTGGAGAATTACCATGTGCTTTTACGAGTGGTACTTTTAACTGCTTTTCCGGTCGAGCCCATTTACAACCAGGAGGTGCGCTCATGCTTAAGAGTCCTATTCCCACTCCTACATACAAATTATATTTTATATTATTTCATTTGCTTTATCCAACAGTCTTCCCGAGTTAGGAAACAAATACTTATTCCCGTGAATCTCCCTATGATAACACGTAGTGGCATAAAACGTCCCCTTTATGTTTGATTTTAATTTCCCTTATATTCTCTCATCGCTTAGAACAACTACTGACTGTTACGTAAAAATGAGTAAATTGTTTAACAATATCGAATATCAAACTCGGGTCTCTGTACAATGTTTATCCATAAGGGATTTCTTAAAATTAATCACATTTGCATATGAGAGAATACAGAAAATCTCCAAAAATGTTCCACAACTCGAGACGGTATTCGAATTACAAACCTCCAGTATTTAATCAATCCTATATATTTATTGATGGCAACTTGAAATTCTCATTAGTTATGCTTTCGGTATCCATTTACATAACACAAACATTTAATCGCATTTTTCCAATTTTGTTTCTACCACGGGGGACAGTCAGGTGAATGATTCAGGATGAGGAGCTGAGAAGCGGGATAGTGACCTCTGTTGTCTCGCAGTAAGCGTGCAGCCATGTCCTGAAGGTAGGTGAGTTGTTACGACTTCAAAGCTTTCAATCATATTCCACTGTTTAAGCTATTTTGGCCTGTAAATTTGTTTTTAAGGTAAAGAGGAATTGTTGTCATAAATATGTAGATTTTGTCCTATATAACAATACTTCACCATGCTATTTAAATATTATTTGAAATTTACCCTCTCTGTATTAAAAAGGTGTAATATTTCTGTATGAAATCACTTTGTTTTACATTAAAATATTTAAAAAAATAATTCAAATGCATTAGTATTAATGATTTTTCTATCATTATTTATAATTGGAAATATGTGCTAAATATAAAAACACCACCCATGGTTTAAAAAAATTTTTATTGTGCTATAAAGGTTTTGCAAATAAATTATATCATTAATTAAAAAATAAAATACATACAATAATTTAATTTTTAATATGTTAAAATTTTTGAAAACCACTATGAAGAGTAATTTATATTGACACGTTTAAACATAATAATTAACATTACAATATATTGTTACATGGATGCCTGAGGAGTGTATCTGTGTCCGTGAGAGGTGGAGGTCTGAATGAAAATAAAAGTACTAAATTTAATTTATATTTTATTCACACAGCTTTTGTAGCCATAATTTATCTATCTCTTCCTGTTTATTTTTCTCAGTGAGGGTAATACCTAATGCATATTTCAAGTCTAATTAATGTCCTTCTCAACTTCGCTGTTTCGTTATAGTCAATTAACTCATACTAATCATTAACACACGTTCAGGCTGTCTGTTGGCATAATTTGTAATACCTTTCACTAACGCATCTAGTCCAATAGTCTAGCCTGCCAGCCGCTCTCTTCACTGCTTGATACTCGCAGTAGCAGATTTCCCTTCCGCTACTCTCTTCTCTCGCCGCTCGTTTCTCTTCTCGCTCGTCGTCCTTCGCTTGATGCTCCAGACACTCATCAAACCATCAACTACAAAAACAACAACCGGCTCGGAGGCCTGTCACACTTTTACATTAGTTGCCCTGACCATCTGGAAGGTTCAACACTCCCCGAGTAACGTTGAAGAACGAGCTGAGTAATCCAGAGTATTCTTTAGATAAACGTAGAAATCCTATCCGCCGAAGGTCAGGAGCGGCGAGCCGCCAAAGGGTTATCGTGGCAGAATACCTCCACAACTCTAAACGTTGGTAGGATTATCGCTCGCTTGTCATTCAAAACATTATATTGCCATGCCTCCCGTTATCATATCAGTACTTCGTCCTTCTCTTCCGCCCGCTCGCGCGGAGCGGGCCAAGGTCAGCGGCGCAGACCAGCGAGACGTAAAATTATAAACAAAAATTTCATGTTGCTGTTATTTTAGATTTTTGCACGAATATTAATAAGAACGTAAAAGTATTCCATAATATGAAAGTAAATAAACAAAACAAATATTATATTATTTCCCAATTTAGTTTTTCTTATTTCCACAACAATAAATCCAAAGTTTTTATTTCATCACTTTGAATACGTATTCTCCCAATTTATGGCACCAAGCTAGATAAATGCCACAAATTATATAACGCAATTTAATTGTACTGTTTATATTTGCATCGAAATTACCGACTGCCAAGTCAAGACTACAAATATATGCGATTTATTATCACCGAAAGTTTCACCGTGCATCAGACGAAGCACATCATGATTTCTATTCTTGCCTGTTGATAGAATTATCTATAATTTTTTTGAACATTTTTAAGTCCTGACAATTATTGCATTAACTTTTTATGTAAGCACAAACCCGATTTAACTGGCAAGTTATGTAAGTATATTAACAATACTCGAAGAGAAATAACTTCATAACATCATTATTTTTAGCCTTTAAATTTACAGTAAAAACACTTAAGTTAAGTGAAATCTACACTATAATATCAAACAAAATTTGACGTTTTGTACTGCGAGTCTGATGAGTAGAANACTTAAGTTAAGTGAAATCTACACTATAATATCAAACAAAATTTGACGTTTTGTACTGCGAGTCTGATGAGTAGAGAAGTTTATTACGTTATTTTGCACAAGAAAATGTTATGATTTGCCCTAAAAAAGTTTTTAATAGTCAGAAAAAAAACTGATATTATCTATAATATAAAATTTTTCTGTTAGTGGAAGCTATGCAATTTACGAAGAGATTTTTTTAAATGTTTATTTGAAAAATTTCTGTAATTGAGATTTTGATTCGCCTGATCCCGTTCTTTAAGTTTTTCATGTTTCTCCAAGGAACTTTTTCCTCGCCAGAACTTCATAAGGTGCTCAATCACGCAGCTGTCGTGTACACTGGTCGTCTGGACTTGATGAGGAATTACTGTGCCTTGTCTCAAACTCCGTGTCAGTGCACCAAGTATAAGACTAAAATCTAAGAGTCTGCTTTAATTATAAAATATTTCCTCAGAGAAGCTAGCTCATTCTCGCTGAGAACTTGATTTATGTTGGTATAAGTAATAACGTCAAAATTTATTTCTGATATACGCGAAGAAAAATTTGTAGGTACTCGTCGTATTTTATAATTTATTACTACCACTGAAAAATTATCCTTTAAAAAATATTATATATCAGATACAATTAAGAACAAACTAAGGAATCTGAGTATAATCACATCTCCAGAATACGTCATATGTTTGATATAATTTTCCGTATATCATGTGTTCTGCCACCATCACTTTTCAAGAAAATCAGCACGTAAACATTAGTTTGTGTTACTTTAAGCAACTACAGAAGTATTCTGGCTGTGACACGTTAATGCTGTTTGGTTAGTAGTGAAATGACATATAAAGCATCGTACTTTACCTACGATATTATAGTCACCCGCTATAGATCATGTTAATTGGTAAATAAACCCGTTTTTATTTGAACATTTTGGAATCGACATTTGCAGCAATACTGTTTCAAAAGAAATGATGACGCAGGGAACATCCAGGGTAAAACAATGTTATTAAATGAATCTCTCAATAGAACTTCGAGTGAATTTTTAAATACTGATAACAATATATTAAGAAATAAATTTTCAACATTTATTGTTTTAAATAGATTTATTNGAGTGAATTTTTAAATACTGATAACAATATATTAAGAAATAAATTTTCAACATTTATTGTTTTAAATAGATTTATTAAAAGTGGAAAATGACAATTTGCAGCATATTATTAAAAGAGCTAAAAAAAAGTGGCCAGTCTGAGAAGAATTGCTAGAGGTGAAATATTTCCATCACAGAGAGTTTAAACTGAAAAGCTGGTGCATGTGAAAAATTACAGACTTCTGGATAATTGCTTCCAACGCAGTTCGTTCAAATGTTATGAATCTGATACGGTATTCAACGACAGACAAATAAATATAGAAACGTTACACGCCAACCCCATTGCTATTTCTAGCAAAGCCAAGCGAATGACAAATTAGTTGCTTCAAATGTGTAATATAACGCATTCAGGCATCTGGGACATTCGCATCCAACGTAGCACACACACACTCGCAGCGCATTGATTTAATGAACGGATGTCACACGCAAAGAAATACCATACCGTTTGGTGTTTAATATACACCGGTGAGATGTATAAAAACGGTTTTCACTTCTAGTAATGGATCACCAGTGGCAAATAATTTCCGGAAGATTTTAACGCAAACCAATGTAGTATCACAAATGCACTAGAGCAGCGCTGTTGAAAAGTTCGTAACACTGCACAGAGTTACGTCGCGTAGCGGCGATGCAAACAGAACGGCATCTGAAGCAAGGTGCGTACTTGTTTCGTTTGGATCAGCTTGGCTCGTAAAGGACGTTCGAGAGGAAAAAAAAACGTGTTTTCATGTTGCAACCCTCCGCGCACTACAGCGGATTGGCCCGGCGGCCGGGCCGAGCCGTTGTAGTGCGTGGGCCACGGTCATAACGTTAGGCCTCGCAACTTGCTGTCGTTTCACGCACGCTTAGTGCAGCTTGCGGCGGCGTGCGAACTAACGGCGCTAGTAGTACCCTCACCCACAAATAATCGTGATTCTCCCATAAGAACACATGCACAGCAAGTGTCACACGAGGCAAAATTAACGGAGTTTCGTGTTTTGTATTTCGTAAAATGTAATAATTTTTGTTTGGCAATTAAAAGAATATTAAGTTTGTATAATGCAATGTTTTTCGTATAATTGTATTCCGATTTAACGTAAACAATATTGTTTATCCCGAATGAATACATGCACAAGCCAGCGCGTGTCAAACAAGTTGCAATTAACGGAGTTTCGTGTTTTTTTTTTATATTTAGAACTGTGATATAATTTTTTGTGTGACAATGAAACAAGAATAAATTTGCATAACGCGAGGACTTATTTTGCAATATTCCGATTTAACGTGAATAAGATGTACCTATAAACCATAAACTGACCTAGCATCTTCATTTTTTAATTTAAACGTCAAACTTTAATTAACGTAGTAATATGTTAACAAAATCAATGTGATAATCTCCTTTGCATATGACAAGCAACCACATGACATTCGATTTGCGTCCAGAGAATGGACTTAGATTTCAAGGCAAAATTTCTTACTTATTATTTTAGCATAACTGAAAAAAAAATATCAAATCTGGTGTACTATTTGAGAATTATAGAAATTGCGCAGCCATGCCTGAAAATTTAATTTTTGAACCAAGTGTAGTTTATATTCTAAAATTCTCATTGTAATTATGGTTACACAGACCAGGAAAACTATGAAGTAAAACTTTTAAAAAACTTAATGAAATCCCCCACTAAAAATTTTTACAACACTGCTTTATTGCTCTACACACTAAACAGAGTCCCTTGTGAACAAGAGTCTATTTACAATGACATTTTTTTCTAATTACTCCTGTCCAGAGATATGAGTATCACAAAAAACCAACTATATATCGACTACTTTCAAAAGAATAAATGTGCACCTAATTTCAGTGTAGTTTCTCGAAGTAACATGTATATTTGACACATTTAAGCTGTTTTTGAATTTACGAGTCAAGTGCCCTTACTTGGTTTTGTGCCCCGGAAAAGTGCATCAGACCAATGACGTCACATTCTTACTGCCTGAATTCGCAATTGTAGAGCTCCGCAGTTTATCATATACCACACACTCGCTCGTGAACAAAGGCTTGGCTTCATACCAACACCGACATTAGTTATACATTTTTTTTTCACGCATTCAAAGGGTGATATCATTATCCCGCCACAATTTGTATGTCGCCCCACAAACTCTCCAGAAATGGAGGCATGTGGGATCTCGTTGTGGTAATTTGTCCTCAACAACGCCTTAAGCAATGCTCAAGAATTTGAGTATATATATACCCCGATCAGAGCCTTAAAGGAGACACTACTCAGGGACAACAGAGAGAAACGAACCTCGTGCTTGAGAAGTTTCCTTTGAAGGAAGGCAGCCCGTTTCACATTGCGTAGCTGTCTCATTATTTTTTTTAGTTTGATTTGTATTCTTTGTCTCCAAGGCATGGTGATGAATTAGAGTTATTATTTTCCACGTACCCCGTTAAAATTCAAGGAGTTATGTTTTGTTGACTGCCAATGTAGGAACGTAAAATATTACGAAACTGCTAAATTTATACAATGGAATTCGCTTACTTAAGTATTTAAATTTGCATCAACTTGAAGTGATAGTAAAATTTTAATACTTACAGCTTAAGTTTCTGAAGAGAAAGATTAAAGGTAGAGGGACACCAATATATAGTACGTTACAAGCTATTTATTTCTGAAATTGTAGAACATCTATGTATTTTGAACTACTAAGTTTTGAATTTATTTCTCAGTTTCACAAATATATAAACGAAAACTGAAAATATTCAATGCACTAATTTCCAGTAGGAAAGTGTTTGATTTTTAGATCTTCTTAAGAAAATCTATTTTATTCTTTTATGTTAAATGTAGTTTTCACTCCTGTTTAAATACTTAATTAATTTTTATTGTTGTACGTTGTATGGGCAGATATTTCTGACTTTTAAATTCATACGTTTTAATGTAGAGACGAGAAAGACTAATAAAAATAATATTTGTTGGAAAATATTTTATGCTCTTTCAACATAGTTTTTGCTTCGTAAAACGCAAAAGCTATTTTAAAAAGAAAATATAAGTAAAGGATTCCTTAGAAAAAAAAATATTCTTCATGTTTATCTATTTCTAATCGAAATGACGAACTGAAACATTACATTTTATATTTGTTACTGTTGTGCCGTTGATCAAGGTCTGTTATTAAATATATCCATCGGATTTCACCTGAGCGCTTTAGCTCGTTTTACACTGTAAATTATTCATCGCTTTGTCAACAATATATAATTCTCTTTAAACATGAATATTAATTTTTTCTCGGTATCATTAATGTTTCTATGTTTTTGATAAAGGGAATATTCACAAAATGTGCAGTTGACTGGGAGGTGACTGAGCTCCATCAACGGCACGAATAAGAATTTGCATAGTTAGTCGCCAAATGATTTGGAGCTCGCATTAGCCACGCGCATCAACTCCGTTAGCCTTTGTTTCTGTACGGCGCAAAACACAGTGCTACACAATATTTATGGGCAGACGGAAACAAGGAAACTGGGTTTGCACGAAACTTGATTATATTGCGCGAAACTGGTTTATTGCGCATGAATAAATTATATGCGTATAAGTAACTGTCAAATAACTTGATATAACGCTATGTTATCTCTATAAGCAATCACAAAACCTTTTTGTTAAGGTTTTATCAGAGTATTGTACTCTTAAATGCATCCGTGGGCGTGAAAAGACGAAACATATTATCAATATAAATATGTATTTTAAGAAATTTGTTAAATTGTGGCCTTTCGATACTGTTGTAGTGGTAACTTAGTTCTTAATAAAGAAATGTTAGTATTTGATCATCGTTTGTAAACAGACCTGAGAGAATTGTGTATATATTTTCAAGGCAAGGTTATCGAAAAGTTCACTAATGAAAGAAATATAAAATTTGGGAGGCTGAAAGTATGGTTATGCCTTCCATTAAATTTGGTTTCATAAAGTTAAAATAAGTACATTAAAACAATAAAGACTGTTCACGATAAAGTGAGCCCATTGTTTATCCTCCGGCTATATGTAAAATTAACATTCCCACGGGCTTGATCTTTTTATTCATTTTTCGGTCAAGTTAAACAGTTACAGTATTTGTAAAATAATTTTTTTTAACAAATTTGCTATTTTTTCACGTATGTGAATTAAAAAATAACAGAACGGATAATAAATTATTTTGCTTTTCACAAATGTTTACCTAAAACGTTTAATTCAACGTTAAGACATAGAACTACTTTCCCTCAGTCGTTACCAACTATATTAGGAGAAAGCCACGAAGTTTGCCATTACAATACATGCAGGTGATATTTTTTTAATGTTGATTTTAAAAGCGTTTAATTAACAGTGAACATTCTATAATGCGCTCTTTTATATGCAAAGCTATACGTACACTTGTTAGTGTGTTAAGCGGGACGCCTGAAAGAAACTGAGATAAATATGAGGGCATCATAAACCGGGATGAGGAGGAAATGACGTCAGAAGGCAAACCCCCAGATAAAAAAAAAAAAAGAAGCTATGTAGAAAGTTGCGTGCGTTTGCAAAAAAAAAAAAACAATAAAAGCTTTTTCTTGCTTCGAAAACCGCGGAATCCTCTACGCTCTTCTAAATAAGCGGGACGGGGAAGATATCTCCGGCGACCGAAATCTTCAATCAACCATTAGCGGAAGGCTTTTTGGGGGCGCCGGCCGCGCCGATGTCGTGAAACATGAGCCGGAACTCGACGGAGCGTCTGTTGCTTCTAACAGCGACTGCGTTTCGCTGGCGGCGTCGCTGCACACGGCCGCAGCAGCGCCCTCAGGCAAATCATTTCCCGTAGACAAAACACAAACAATCTTATAGTAGTGTGCTTTGCGGGACTTGTTTTGATACTACACCTGTTGTGAATGTTTGCTTGAATTTTCAAACGACAAACTATAACAAAGCGCTGTTCACGGTGAAGTAAGAAATCTTGAAATCAACCTCTAAAAATTGTCACATCTCAGTAACTACATATGTGTTACAGAATACACTGGCATGCAGGTTTCTTGTTAAGTTGGCAGCGAAATATTGAAAACAAATTGTTATTTTACTTGACGTTCAAGTGAGGGTGAGACGTTAAAATTTATGGCTAGTGAAGACAGAGTTCCTTGTTTTTACACATTAGAGTATCAATTCGCTTAAACACATTCACATCCCTGACAATTGCACAGTTACACTTGGTTGATGCGAGAATAAAGTAAGATGGTCAGTGGCAATCTAAATATTACGTATGGTTGAAAAATACAAAATGAGAAGGAAAAGAAGAAGAGCTCTCTAAAGAGCTAAATCATTCGTTAAGGAGCCAGCTTACATGCATGGTTTTTCTCCTTTTTTGGCCGAGAAGAGTGGTAGTTATAAGTGTTAAACTGGTACGCTCTACAAGTGTGTTATAGCGGCTACCGAAGGGCTCTGAACTGGCGTGCAATGTTCTCGTAGTGCTGCGAGTACCTGTGGGACTTTTAGCGGTGATTCTATCATTTTATTGATGAAAAGTCTTAAACAAAGATCAATACAGGCTCCTATCGTTGTTAGACTCGTGATCAGTTAATATGTTTTAAGATACGTTGGTCTGGAAAAGCAGTTTGTAACTACTATATTGGAGGGTTCCAAAATGACACATAATGCGTGGTAACTTTGCAGTACCATTCCGTCCTTGTCGCGGGTATGATGTTTTATTGTAGGTAAACATACTGGGGGCACGTTTAATAGTTTCGTCAATAAATCAGGGGTTCAAAGACACAGTAAGGCAGTTCAAGCGCCAGACAGACGGAACCTTTAACAGCGTGAAATGCCAGTAATGAAAATAACCGCTTTTAATTATAAATATTGTGGTAGGAACGAAGCTGGAAACCACAATTTAAGCTCTACATCAAGTTTTGTTTCCTCTAGGCGCCATGACCATGATGAGAGCTAAGTAACTTAGCGCTTGTTATCGCTAATTCTCTAGGATTATGTGTCCAAAATTTACAAATTGTTGTCACATTTTCTTTCCTTAGGATGTGTTATGTGGTTTTAAATTTTCATACTTTGGCGACTAACATTAAAAGTGTCATTAAAATGTCGAAATGGGCTGTGATTAGGTACAACAATGCGACGACATTTTTGTCTTGCGACTAGTGTGCGCGAAGTGATAATCACTGAAGCCAATAAATTTATAGTCACTCACTAGACGTCAGAGTTGTCAAACATGTTTCATGTGTACTTCCGTCGTTCATAACCAAGCAGTGTGTTTCATTTTGGTTCCTTAATTTTTTTTGCTGTGTTTAAATTTCTGTTGTAGCTGCCACACAAGAAAATAATTCTACCAGTTTTAATTTTTCTTTGTTTTAAACTGTATGGGCACCGTTTTCCACAGATTAAAAAAAATCCAGCCGTCACATTTTCCATACGTCAAAATAACGGAGCATCTGTCTCCTTCAGGCACTCTTCTGCAAATGGCATTTAGGTGCGTAATTTAGGGTAAAACTACGGCAAAAGTTCACTCGTTCTATACTATTCGAAACTCTTGCTTGTTTTATCCCTATATCGCTGATGATAAGTACAAATCTGTCCAAGCGAGAGTTTCTCTCTGTAAATGGGTTGATACCGAAGCTGAAGCCTACGTTGAAGCCTTTTCCTACAGGATAAAAATGCCATAAACACAGACCATTTCTACTTCGTGATTATACTGGCCATATGTATTTCATTTTCGTGGGAACAGATAGTGTCGTATTTACACTCACACACACCAACGACACGACTGACCCGTCGCTCAGCTGTTCCCATGCCAATAAGTAAACGGCAAAATGTTGTGACGACAGTTTGTCTACCTTGCACACGCAGCATATAACGCAATAAGGTGTGCTTAAGGGAGAAGGAAAAGAAAATAACGATGGTTGGCTTTAGTTACTTAGCCCACCGGATGATAACGACCACAAGCATACGGGAACAATGAATGAAAAACAGTTATTTGAACTCCCGCCATAAGTTCAAACAATCACTGTGAGATAACTCTTGTCAAGATGACTTTCAAGGAAACGCTGCAGAGAGTCCGACATAGAGGCACGTAGTAGGTAATCTCCTGACCAAATATTGTATTCGGTTTAATGCTGTGGCTACCACCAACTTGGTACACCAACAAAAAATTCATGAACTTTATTGGTATCAACCACTTGTACAAGCAGTGTTATTGTGTGATACCTGTTTTTTCCAGGTGACAAAACTTTGTATTTTGTTACAAACAATAAGAAGAGTCTGTTCATATATAGCGTATCGCGGATAATGTGTCTCTTTTCAAAAACCCTGTTTTTTCTTTTGTTTGTTCGCACTCTGTACTTTGCCACATTTAACAAAAAAACGTTGAAAACTCTTTGTGATAAGTATCCAAGTGTCGATCATTTGACTCTGAGTGATATTTGGAAGTGTTAGTTAATTGGTAGTGCGGTAGTTTTTATTTGATTGATTATAAGAAATAAAGGAACCCGTTCAATAGCCAACAGTTAAAACATTCCTCTTTCAATATACAGAAATCCACTCACCTAATATTTATAGCTCCCTACCAACAGTACTCTACATTCTAAAAGCCAAATTTAAGTAAATACATGTAAATTTTGCGAAGGGGGATTTTTTTTTCTTTCAAAAATATAGTTTCAGTTACTATAATCAAAAAACCTCATGATGTTACTGAAACGCACTTGTACAAATTTAGAGATAGACTTACCAGAATTAGTGTAGTAAGTGCTATGGAAATGTCTTGTAGTGCCCGGGTGCCCGAAAAATCAATAACAGAATTTTGACTGCTTAACATAAATTTATGAAGTTAGATTTGTTAACAAAATCTTTGAATGCTGATAACTACCATACACAGTAGTAGTTGTTTACAGTATATCGTTTACAATTTAAAACTTTTCTACCTTTTTATAACGTTTTTATAAAATTAGGAATATAAACAACAATATTAGTAAACATGTCAAAATAACTATTTTAAAATTAACAAAATAATATAATGTACAACTCTATGATATTTTAATTTATTTGACGGGAAGTAAAATATTTTCTTATACTAAATCTATAACAGGCGATTTTAATACTAACATAAAAATTTGTTTAATTTAAGAAGGGGGTTTTCATTAAATTTTATTGTTACGGAGTTCTACATATCATACTTTATACATTTTAAGTACTTATTTCAGTTATGTACAGATTTTATGGTTTTCATGCGTTATTAGGCAATATTCAAAACAGTGGAGAATATTTTATACGAAAACTATACTGGTATCAATTATTGCTGTTTGTTATGGCTTTGTTAATTCAAATATTGTCAATAGAAAAGCATCATCGAAATGTATTAGAAAGTTAAAATATTAGTTTCATATTTTTTTAAGTAAACGTTTTTGTAAATTCACGCGGAGCGAAATATTTCCATATCACTTAATCATTATTTAAAAAAAAAGTTATTCTTTAATGTGTTACCCTGCGTGGTAGTTTGAAAAGTTAAGGAAGTCGGGTTTCTCTCTCTGTGACGTGTTTGGTGAGGCGTGTTGTGTTGGGCCATGTCGCGACAAGTACCGTGTTCAACTGCAGACTATATTTGTTTTCTGGGTCTCAACTTAAACGGGTGATATATTACATCACGTATCGTGCACTAAGCGTACCGTGTTGAGGAACGCCGAATGATTATTTCTTTAAAAGTTACTCCGGCAGTGAAGTGGCAGTGCTATCGTCCACCCGGGTTAATAGACACTACGGCGTGATTGTATTACGCACGGCGAACTGTGCGACAACTGAATAAGGGAGAAATGGCTCTCGTTCGGCTTTCTTTATGTGGTGTAAACGGCCTCTGGGTAGCGAGCTGGTGAGTGATTTTACTTAGGGTAC
The DNA here is from genome assembly GCA_002778355.1 of Clitarchus hookeri. Classification (NCBI taxonomy): domain Eukaryota; kingdom Metazoa; phylum Arthropoda; class Insecta; order Phasmatodea; family Phasmatidae; genus Clitarchus; species Clitarchus hookeri. The sequence continues at coordinate 349,146 of NQII01002287.1, forward strand.
GATACGTTAAAGGCAATTGAAATCTAAATATGAATCAGTGATAATTTCACTGTTTCAATCAGTTAACAGTAGGCCCTACCTAACTGATTCATCAGTCACTTCAGTGGTTTTTGTGTCCCGTCGGAGTTGACCCTGGATTTTCGCATGTGGGAATCGTGCCGGACGAAGCCATTGGTTGGCGGGTTTTCGCGGAGATCTCCCGTTTCCCCCGCCCTTGCATTCCAGCACTGTTCCATACTCACCTCGCTTCACCCTCATCGTCTCTCAATACCTCGATGTTAAGAGCCACTTAAATCTCTTTGCTTCACTTCAGTGAATATAAGTGATAAATTAGTGAATAAATGCAAGTTTTCCTTCACTTATCGACTCAGTGATATTTTCCACTGATATATTAGTCATTTTTTCACGGTTTTCGGTGGTTATGGATCAGTTAAACAGCTTTAAAAAAGTCCGTCAAACAACGTTTAAAAATGGACGTTAAAAAACGTGTATCAAGTGAAATCACAACGAACAAACTAATAAAATCAATACAAAATAGTTTTGAAAATGTGTTTCGTCTTTCAAAACACAATTTTACACATTTTAAAAGGTGATATGAAGAATCAGCCTTCCATTCCGTTTAACGTCTTTCATTTCGTTTTTATGTAATCATCACAGCACTCTTTTCGAACGTTTAAAACTGAAATAATGTGGCGAAGAGAGTGCACTTATATGTACTATTCATTTTAACAATCCTAACGGCACCAATTAAACCAAAAACTAAAAGTAGGGCATAAAATTTAAAACTTTACGCCAATAATAAAAATGGTATATTTGCCAGTCATTTATCAACTTGACTTGGTGGTGTAAATGGTAAGGTAACGGCCTAACAGACCAGTGGAAAGGAGGTGCGCGTTCGACGTTAGCCACCTTCCAGAGTGTTTTTTACTTTTTCGAATTACGGTAAATTGCACAAATATAAATAGTTAACTTCGTAAATATGTTTATTTCTCGTAATTATTTTGCTTAATTCAGTAAAAACAATATTTAAATCGCTACTGCAGTTGGCCGTCACTTATTCAATCAGTGATATTGTTTCACGTCACTTACTGAATCAGTGCATTTTTTCACTGCATCAAACAGTGGTTTTCCACTGATTATAAGTGGAGCCATTTTCACTGATTCGAGTAGTTGAATCTCACTGCGAATCAGAGGTTTTCCACTGATTCAAATTTAGAGTGTGGTGTGTAGTGCAAATAATCACGGCCTGGAATCAAGTTATTTTAAAATGACATGATCACTTAAGTTCCTAAATTCTTCTAGTAGCCAGCGTAGTGTGTAGGGAGGTTGGAACCTCAGCTCCGGACGTATTCAGAATATTATCGTGCAGACTATAAAAATTCTCACACACTGTCGTTAATTCCTATACAGAAAACGCGTTTTACGTATATGATGACCAATCAAAAATGCAATGAAACCAAAAACATGAGTTATTTGTTGACCTATTTTTATGAATGTTTTTGCGTAACATGTATTATAAACACAAGCCAAAATCAAGTAAATGTAAAGGACAAAAATATAAAAGATTGATTTTGTTACCTATTCTAAGAATCCATTTCATAATAAAGCGTCATGTATTTCAAGCTTTCACTAGCACCAAGTTATTTAATAATTGTCAAGGAAAATTTTAATTTCTGCACTTTTAAACATGTAGAGAACAAAATATTTGACGATTCTCTTTAGCTAAATTAAAAGTAAGAAATATATACATGTAAAAATTACACATCATTTCTAACGAAATGTGTTAATGAAGACAATATGCAACATTTTATTAATTATTAATAAACAATAAAACATGCAGCAATGGACATAGTGCGGGCGATGGGGCGCCATTAATTTTTCGCGCAACCCAGTGATTTATGAATATCTGGTAATAATTGTACAAGGTAAGTCGTGGCAAATCATAACATTGTATATTCCTCTTATTGCAGATGTGTCAGCGGGGTTGAGCAGAGAGTACAATTTACTTCTAACGATTACGCTGAGTTGTTTTATTACTGTCTTTCATTCGGTTTTGCAGTTTTGTCAGTGGTACTCCGTATGTAAATAAACTGACGCAAGAAAAATATTTTAACAAGTTCTGCTGGTGGCTGTCGTATATTGTTTGGCTGGCATTTACTGTACGTTACCAACACGGGGGGATGAGCTCTAACACTTGTCCGCGTAAGCTATAGACCTACTCTATTGATGGCGGGACTGTAAATACAATCAGTATTAAAATTTCTCCTTTGTTGCCAGGTATAATTCAATTGGAGCATTTTGGTCTAACATGTAAGTGCGCACGAGTGTATAAGTAGCAACGCACACGAAGACTTAACGTCGCAGATCGCTAGCTCCATGGTTTGCGAGGAACTGTTTGTATGGAATTCACTTTGACCGTTCCGGGGACGCTTCACACCTGCGACTTGCTAGATGTGGCGTTTCAATGCATTTACTGCCTGCTCATGTAATTTATGGTTGGATAATTGTTATGTAATTCGTGGTCAACGTGTTTTAGAAGGAAGTGCGTAGTTAGGAACAATTGTGATTTAAGAGTGACCGTTTTAGACACGTGAAGTTCGTGTTTGTGGAAGAATTTCGTTAATGGTTAATAATATCGTTTACCCTAGACTCGTCTCTCGTAAAGATTGTCTTTCGTATTCATTTGTGGCCAAAGAGTATATTTCTATTTAAAATTTAAACACAAAAACAGTAATGTTCCTATCTGCTTTTACATATGTTATAATTTTGTGATTCTGTTATCATAGAGTTTTAAAAATGAACTTTTAGATCGTTGGCAATTCCTCAGACTCTTTAACCGTATATGTTAATTAAAGAAAACCCCAAGAACATCAATCCCGCACTTCTCCTGAAATAAAAGTTTTTTAATGCCTTCGGAATTGTAAAATGTTATGTAATGAGGGATCTCGGTGTAGGAAAGTCTTCTATCATACGGAATCCTAGGTTGGTAGTTTCAGAGGGGCCGGGGTTCATTAACAACTATACCAGGGAAATCAGATCTCTTATACTATAGACAGGATAGCTCTAACCTCAAAGGAAAATTTATGTGAGATGCAAAAATTATTCATGGAAAACATAACACAACATAAAATCTTCAGTGGTTATCAAAGGTGTGCGGCTTTGAAAGCCAATAATATAGTAATATAATAAAAAAAATTCTAATTTACTTAAGATGAAACAATTTTCTGCATAGAGTTTTCTTGAAATAAGATATGAAATATTTGAACATTTCGTGACTGAAACCATGCACATAAATCTAAGAAATAGGATACGCCTTGTATCCATCTAGAAAAATGGCGATATCTTGGAGCGAGAAGAGTATTTGGATGATATATGGGAATTTTGTACAAGTATATAAATATTTAAAAACATTTTCACGTTATTTGTTTGAGAAAATAAAGGTTTTATTTGTGAAACAATTTTAGGGGGCAAGTTCTCGAAGAAAAGTGCTTCAAAATTGAGAAATCATGGTGCAGTTTTCCTACCGGTTATGCAGCCTATAGTCACCATTTGGTGCTTACTATAGGGGAATTATTGCTTCCCCCACCCTATCACAAATTTAATACACTTAACCATATTTATTAGCGAAATTGTTGTTTTGTCATAAGTAGTATACAATTGTAAAAAATAAATATAACATACTTGGATTTAAAGTATTTGTATTTCCAAAAATTATCAATCATTATATGTCACGCAACGTATTATTTCTTCTTTCAAAATTTTTTTTGTAATGACCTCAAAGCGTATATACTTGTAAGTCTGTAGACACTTAAAAGAATTTTAAGAAATCTTATAAATCATAAGTAGAATTTATAGGCGTTAAGGTTTTATAAAATATGTAGTGACGTAAATATATATTTGATAATATTTAAATTTACGTATAACTAAATATATATTTATTCACATAAACCCCTTGCAACAAATACGATATAGTTGCCACTGGCCATAGTTGCCATCCAACATGGTTCCAAACGTTCTATATGGGCGTAGGTCTGGGGACATTGCTGGCCAAGGAAGCATGTTGACATCACGAAGGCAGGCCAGAGATACCCGTGCTGGGTGAGGCCGGACTATTGCCATAGAAAATTGGAAACAAACTAAACTTAAATTACATCGCTAATGCCTTACTGAATTGAAAATATGACTTTTTTTCTCTTTCTGTGTAGGGTAACACTTCCGTATTTAGATTTATATTTATTTTTCCTACAACCGATAATGTGTATAATTACACATTTTTAAAACTCAGGGTAATCAAAGTAATTGATAATGATAGACAGTATTTAATTTCTTTTTCCCGGTTGATTTACGTAAAGGCAACAAACAAAACATTTAGTAATTATCAATACGCACGTTATTAAAATGTTATATATTATTAATTGCCTTGCTGAATTTTAAAGCCTGACCATGTTAAACAATAACACGTCAAAAATTATCACACAACAATCAATGTCAATTACAGAAAGTGCCACCAAATGGCAAGCTGTACCTTAAAAATATTATAATTTTTCAGTGCCCATTAATGAACGGTTTTGTCAATTGTATTCCCTTAGTTATAATACACAGCTCTTATATTGTAGAAGTAACACAATAATGATATGTCAAATTCATCCTTCTGGATCCAATGGCAAAACTAGACGCCCTAATGAATTTTAAATTATAAATATTTTTATACTATCTGTATCGTCCTATAGCTTCTTTTTGAGCATGTACTCAAAAGAAGAACAGCTCTTTTTACTAAATAATATTTTGATGTAACATGTATTTTAATGTTTTTTCATTATTCCAGTAATCATTATTTTTTATTTCTCACCTATCATTTTTGTAAATTAAGATCGTATTTAAATGTAAAGCAATGTCACAGAGAAAAAAAAAAGGCAAAAAAAATGGCTTTCTTTAAAGACGTTTGAAGAGAGAATTTTCTTTCTCTGAAATCTGAAACGTGAATTTCTTTGTTGTCTTCGTTTAACTGTCCACAGAGGGAAAACTGCAGGCACTGGCGATATGACCCAGTTACTGCAGGGAGTTGCCGCTGATTCTGATGAGAACTTCCTCATCATTAGCGCAACTGAAAAATTCACGCTGCTTTTGCTTATATTCACTTTTATCTACGAACGCAACGTTAAAATAGTTTGACACAATTTTAAAAATAAGACTAACATTCTACTAAATGCATTTTGGAGTTGCTTTGAAAGAAAAGAAATAATTGGAATATAACCAAAACAAACAAGAAAATCTCGTTACGAGGAATATTACATTTGTGCTGAAAATATTTGTTTGTCTGTTGTGTCAAACAGAGAAAGGACGCGCGCGTTAATACTGCACGACGAAAAATTTCCAATTAGAATTTTTGAACGTAACTATTTCATATTGTCCCTTGGATTTAAAAATCTTACATTTAATATAAAAAATAATAACATGGCAGATATTTATCTAAGCAGCAGGTACAACGTAAACCAAACCAATTTTACAGATTTTTCATAGTTTCAGAAAGTATAGTTCACCGATAATAGAGCAGTTCTGAATAACTTGCTTTGTTTTTTATACCAGCGCATATCTCCCTCCACGAAATGTAAGGATTATCATAACGGTATCTCTAGTCAGTATTCATGCGACAATGAAGAACAATTGCATTAATTTGGTTAAGGCGGTTGCCTACATGGTGCTGTTATCCTACATGGTGCTGTTTTCACGATTGACATTGGCACACGCATCAAGTGCGCAGTCACAGCTACGTGCTAGTTTATCCTTGGCGTGCAATGTTGAACTTAAAAAAATTTATATAATTCCAGTACAGGCTCCTGTTGTATTTTCGCTTGTGTCTAATAATAACGTTTTTAATGCACAGTAATCTTATAATCCGTTTTAAACTACGTCGGACGGCTACAATATAATTTTTAAAATAAGAGTGATATTTTTGAAATGCCATTCCGTACTCGTTTGAAATATGTTCTCCTTTCGTAAGTAAACGTTTTGAACATACGTTTAATATAATCATCCGCAAAAATAATTGATCATCCTGAAGGTGCCATCGCAGGAACTCATAAGTGGGTACAGAAACGGGGCATTGAACTATGTATACAGAAAGTATCAAAATATTGTTCCTCAACCAGCATAAATTGTATTGGACCAACATATGTAGGATGCCCTTAGTATGGTTTTAAACCACCCATAACTCGGAGACAGGTTACGATACGGTCGAGTATAGAGGCATAAAGACGTCAGATGTTCTCCTGAGGTAGATCCTGTCACAGCTGGCGCAACTGTTCCTTCAAATCCATCGTAGTTGCCACTGGATAAATTTGCCGGCCAATATGGTCCCAAACGTTCTCGATGGACGAGAGATCTGGGGACCTTGCTGGCCAAAGAAGCATGTTGACGTCACAAAGGCAGTAAGCAAACATTTTCTATTACCCCACCCCCTAATAAGATAAAATCGAAGAGATTTTGTTAGGAGATCGCTGGGCTGACTACGTAACTGCACCTTATTCCCCCCACTTTAACGTTACGTAGGGGTTATGTGCATGCTGAGAGGCTGAAATGGGCCGGTGTGCCGTCATGCATCAACCATGTTGTTTGTCTTTTACGCAACGTTATGTCCTCGAGCAGAATGAATAAATCATTTTCCAGAGTGTTCCTGTACGTCTGCCCATTTAAACATCCAAGTAACACAAACGGGCCCACTTAAATTACCCATGGTTCCACCCAGACATTTAGCTTTAACAAATGTTGGCTCGAGGACTGAGTTATTTAATAAGGGTTGTCATCTGCCCAATCGTGGGCATTGTAAATATTAACGACGCCATCCCTAGTGAAGGCCTTATTGGGTCAGAGGCCAGAGCGGTCAAATCCTACACAGACGAACATGGTTCGATTTACGACGAAAACGCACCCGGATTTTAACACGAGAGAATCGTGCTGGACGATGCCGCTGGTTGACGAGATTTCTCGGGGATATTCCGTTTCCTCCGCCCTTGCATCCCGGCGCTTCTCGGTACTCACCTCGCTTCACCCTCGTCAGCTCTCAAGACTCCGATGTAAAGAACCGCCCAAAACTCTCCACTCCACTACTGGTGAAGGCCGCCTTATTTGTCCAGAGAGCATGTTCCAAGAAGTGTCCAACGTTATCATGCTGCTGCTGCAACCTAATTCAGAACGACACCTCTTGCGTATACATGGCCTCGGTGAGCACCTCAAGTCGCTGAACGTGGTAGATGTACTGCATGTTCTCCTTGTGGTTCCTCCACACACCTACCTTCTACTTTTACCACCCCTCGGATGCTGCTCTCAGATTGGTTCTCGATGTGCTGTAGAGTAGCTTACTCATGGGTACTTCCCACATTTCTGAATCCCTGCTGAAGTTCTGCTTTCATGCTATTCCTCCGACTCAGAAAATTAAACCAAATGTACAATGCACTGTATCTTTGGGCATTTACTTTAATAATACATTGACAATTACAACTTCTTACTATGCAGTGCCAAAACACCTATTTTCTCACTGCTTTTATTCATATAAATTATGAATCAAATATTATATTTTATAGACACAATACAAGTAGAAGTTAGATTTAACATAAAATAAGATATCGTTATGTTTGCACTAGTGTAACACGTTTTAGATACATTACATATTTATAAAACAACCAACACTTCATACATTGTGTGATGTTTCAAAGGGCTGATTCAAAAAGTGTCAAGGTACCACGAATAGACTGTACGAGTTCCTCCACATTTACGGTCTTGGCGCGTGGACAACATCCGCTATATCCGGTACGTTTGTCAAAATACCTAGTCTTTCTTACAAAATTATGAATACGTTGAAATGGCTTTCCGGTCGGCTTTCATCGAATCGGAGATATTTCCGCGTTTATATGTCTTGCCGTTGCGCGATTAGGTAGCGCATCCATATATTAGCATAATTCCCGTCCTTTATGCACCAGTGTTTTCCATTTCACTGCATTTACTCACTCCTCAAATAATACAATTTTCCATTAAATTAAGTTACTACTTAATATTTACTACACTGCAGCCACATAAAAAAGATCACTGTTTTATTTTACTTTTTAAGAGTGCCACATGTCTTGATTAAAAAATAGAGTTTTTCATTAAATATTTATTAGCTAAAATGAATGTTCCCCCATTAAAATGCTGATACACTGTATTGTTTTAAGTATAGAAAGAGAGTGAAATTTTTAAATACAAATTATATAAAACGGCAATGCATTTACACATAATTACTTTACAGCGTCTTGAATTTTTTTTCAGGGAATAAAGAGTGAAATTTGTTTTTATTGTTACCTTATTTTTGCTTTCCTGATGTAATTGCCAGACAATTGATAAATGACTTTATCAGAGAAATAAAAAATCATTGCTTGACCTTAAAGCATTATTTCCATATAATAATGATAAAAAATGTGCATAGGCTAGTTAGTTTTAATTAATAAATCACACACTTCAATGTTAAAATTTTTCCCTTAACCGTACCTAAGCTCCACCAAGGAAAACCAGGTTCAATTCCCGGCGGATTCACCACCAGATTTTCGCACGTGGGAAACGTGCTGGGCGATACTGCTGGTCGTCGGGTTTTCTCGGGGATTCCCCGTTTCCCCCGACCATGCATTCAGGCGCTGCTCTATACTCTCCTCCGTTCACCCTCATCGGCTCTGAAGACCTCGCTGATAAGAGACGCCCAAATTTCTCCACTCTCCTGCCTAAGAAATATTAGTCATATTTCGCAGTTCAAGTAATTCATGAAAACTTCACCAATGGTAAAATAGAAATAATGTTTTTATAAAAATATTACAAACATTTATACATACTATTGCTTTCATTCGTGAAAAGCCTTGTGTTTCGTGAATTGCTTTTATTTTCAGATGTAGGAATTTCAGGTCCGCTTCGTTAATGAGAGTGGTATCGTAACCAATTTAATTCTGTATATGAAAACAATTTGACAAATGCAATGGGTTGCCTTGTAATGAGAAAATTTAATTGCTGTTTTGAATTGCCGAAGCGTGCAGACCAATAATGGCCGCAACGTCACTGTATCTGACATTTGCCGATGTCAGTTGCTGACCGTATATCAAAACGCCATTTCATCTGAAGTAGAGACCGCTGTAAATGCATTTGTTTCTGTTACTTGCATGTCCTTTGGCATTGTGGATTATCACAGGACTACGGGTAGTATGATCTGAAATAAAAAGAGGCGGACTTATATGCAAACATTATTTCGTAACCGACATGTTTTTTGCAAATAAATTCGAAATTTGTATTATGTTCCTTATTCCACGCTGTAGTATAAGGGAGTGTTTGGTCACAGACTCGTTAAAGAATGTAAGCATAATTATGAGAAAAACTCTGTTAAGTTATACATAATTAGCAAAATGAGTTTCTAGGCATCTATATTCTGCAAAAGTAATCGAATCTTTGACACCGTCAGCAGTCAAATTGCATTCTTAGCGAGCTTTACTTGTGTTACATGACATTGCAAAATAATGGTTCTGTTTTTTGACATTAATTACAAATTTGAGAAAACGTTCCACTCATACCCACTTACAATCAGTCCAGGACTGCACGTCAAAGTGTAAGGTAGGACGTTCATGTCTGAACCAAATATATATACGAATTATTTACTAAATACGGTGATAGCCAGACTTAAGCACAGGCTGCTTTGCAAGAGTGGTGGAAACGTTATCTGCATGTTACTGCGTGTTGTGTTAAAAATTGAACAAATGAAAGACGATTCGTACAGACATGCTCAGATACCAAAACACTTGACTTATATGGAAGAATTGCCTACTAAGTTCCCGAACAGAATCTCAGCTTCCGGTTCAGAGACTCTCAGTCTGTGGTTTACAGAGATGTAAAAATAATGACCTAGAATAAAATTATTTTTTGACATTATGGGCTATTCGTATATTATTACATTCCTTCAAAATACTTAGAAAAAAAGAAACTTGCCTTTGCAAAAACACCACAGGCACACTACCGCAGTTAATAAGTTCTAGGACTGACTGGCGCATCGAACGTAGGCAGGCACGCATCTCAGTAGCTATCAGTTAAGTTCCCGAACTGTCGCACTGAGTGGTAGGCAAACACGTACAGTTTTCCTGTTCTTACCCAGGCAATTTCGGAATACAAATATTTTTGGCGTTCCACTTTATTGTCTCCAGCTTTATAGAAAAATTTACTTATGTACTCAATATGGTTTTGAAGATAACGAAAATAATTAAGAATACAAATTACGCAAATCTAAAGAGACTTAAAAATATCGCCAAAGATTCATTCTTGAATCATAAATAAGAAATGGTACCTAATACATTCCAGCTAATGAAAGAGTTACAGCAAATTTGAGTGGTCTGGTATTCTACATATTCCTTTTGCAATCTTTACTTTTACACGTATTTTGGTTATTTCATTTTATAAAATAACCATATGAACTAGTGTTTTTGTACAACACCGGCAAACTCCGGCAGGTTATTTGTGAAGAGAAAATAGGACGAAAATACATCTATAACTTTAAACTTTAAAAGATTATTAATGAAGTTATGCGCCCTCCATCCAAATTAAATTTTAAAATGCTTTTCGTTCAAAACTTCAAACTATCAGAAACTCTTTGCCGTTAATCAACCAATATTTGAATTGTGTTTCGTAGCATGGAGGTCTTACACCTCTGAACAAATGGTTGGCAATATTATCAACTTTAATGATTTAAATTGGGATTGGCATCTAATATTTGGACTAAAATTTATTACTCTAACATGTACGTGATTTTTTTAAATATATCTTATGTATCATCGCTTCTAAATGAACAAGAAATGGAGCTCTCGCCGTACTGTTTTTGTCGAAACAGTATTACTCAAAAGAGTGTTGAGTTCTGCTGTCACTTTTGCCGCGGTAGTTTTATGTTGTCTGGCCACAATTATTTTTAATGTTCGTCGGTCTCTGTCAGTTAACTTTGGGTTTCGCCCACTATTCCTCTTCGCCGATGATGTTTTACCATGTTTTGCGTATGCTGTCATTACAGTGAATACTGTCGCTCGTGAATCGTTAAACAATTCAGCTGTTTTCGTTACAGACGCTCCCGCTAACCGAGCACCAACAATTTGCCCTCTTTCGGAGTCTGAGAGATCACACATTTCACCGATCGCTTGTTTTAACCGTCGCAGAACAAAGCGTATAATACACTGAAATATGATCTATTAAGACTTGGCACGTAAACTTTGCAATACATACACTTCGCATTATTTACATGGAAGCAGTGTTGCCAACATGCAAATATAATATTCCGTACAACGAATTTGGATATAATAAAAAAAAAAATCATACAATTTGAGTTGATTTGGGCAGCTCTTAACAACGATATCTTGAGAGCCGGTGAGGGTGAAATGAGGTGAGGATGTAGCAGCGCCGGGATGCAAACGCGGGGGAAACGGGAGATCCCCGAGAAATCCCACCGACCAGTGGCATCGTCCGGTGGGTTTCCTATTTGCGAAAATCCAGGAGCGGCCCGGCTGGGAATTGAACCCAGTTTGCGTTGGTGTGAGGCGAGCAGTCTAACGGCTCAGCCACTGCAATCCTTATTCAATTGGAGCTGTTATAAATGTTACTATAATTAATGCACTCAAATCTGGAAAGATTGAAAAAAATAATTAAGGATAAAAATTTTTTGAGAAAAGAGTGTTTAATATATATGTTTTGTAAATCACAACAAAGTTATTTTACTGCCAACAGAGGGCTTAAATTCCCTACATAACTTCTCCTAATAATAATCATATCATTTAACAATTATTTTACTCATATAGTGTACAGAAAGTTTCAAGACTTATGTGATTATAGACTGGAATCTTAGGACAATCGTTATTGTGTATGATAATATTTGTATAGTAAGAAAGAATATAATTAATAAAAAAAATGCACAATTGGCAGAACGTCTATAATGCATTGCCTAGGTGTTGAATTTAGAAAGTTCTATTGAGTAATCTAATTTGAAATTATTACGTGAAAATATATTTTAATAGTTTTAAATCATTTTGTTTTAATATTTTCTTAACGATTAGAGTCAGTAACAGTAATAAATTGCAGATATCAGAAAACATAATTAATTTCGATTTCACTAGTACCTAATATAAACACAACAAAGAGTAAGACGTAGTTGAATAATAAAAATACATTTANTTAATTTCGATTTCACTAGTACCTAATATAAACACAACAAAGAGTAAGACGTAGTTGAATAATAAAAATACATTTAATTAAATTTAATCATTGAATAAAACCACTAGTTAAATGTTTAACAGGTTGATGAAAATACAATTGGCTGAGAAGAATAACTCCAAGATAACGAATATAATCTATTTAATTAATTACATGATCAATTATATAATATTTATGGACAATGGGGTTAGTTTTCCTAAATGCCAATGATTCACATGGCTTGTAACTACGGATGGCGATTGATTGTTAAATTCCTTAATATTATATATATACACATCCACAGTAACTCAACTGAATTTTTAAGTCCCTCTCCAGAAATGGTTAACTTTCTTGTCACCAACTACTTTAGATCACGCAGTTGGCGTACTGTGCTAATGCTGAAGGAGTTGCATGTCAGTAGAACGTAGACGTCGTGCAAGAACTTTCAAGAACATATACTGAATATTTTACTGCCTTCAAGCGTATTTTACTGTACAGCACGGTATTTTTTATTTTTTTTTTAAGATATATTAAGATTCCCACTCTACGTTAGCGATACGTACTTACATGAAAGTAATAACGGTAATCAACATTATTTTTTACAATGATATATTTAATAAATGAAGAATCAATACCAGTTAAAAATATTGGTACTGTCTCAGCAAACTACAAGTTGAAACTTTTTTTGTTTAACTTATAATTATAGTAAAACTAGTTTAATTTCCATGCCTTATANCAGCAAACTACAAGTTGAAACTTTTTTTGTTTAACTTATAATTATAGTAAAACTAGTTTAATTTCCATGCCTTATGCACTTTCTTATAAATTGCGTTTAATTAATTATATATTCCAAATTATTCTGTATCTAATTCCTCATCAATTCTTACTGTACCGAAACTGAATGAGTGTTTCTGAGAATATTTTCCTTTGGAAATACACTCATTCAAAGGCCATTCATGAAATGCGTTATTCTTAAAATTCAAATACATGTAAAATATTATATGATCTGCTATTTGTTATTTCCATGAATAGCTTTAAAACTTATGAATTTGAACATGTGCCCAATTTTTATGAACTCTTAACCGTGAAAGAGGTGTAACTTCAATCCTTTTAATTATTATTCCTATTAAAAAAAAAATATAAATATTAAGATAATTTGTTTGCAAATAAACGTTTTGCAGGTAAATAATGTTTCATAAAAGTATGATATTTCATTATGGATAGAATTACACAGTGGCGATGAAAGGACATACAAAATTTATAGTTTTAGAGCACACGGGGTGCTTACGTTCAAAATGGTGGCTATTTAAATATTTATGTTGCTATACCATATCTCGGGTACCATTTTATCGATTTAGACCAAATTTTGTATGAATGTAGTTTATCTCTTAAGCATTGAATTGAGAAAATAATTTGGTATTAGTTCCCCATTTTCAAAGAAATCATTCCATTGCAAATAAAGCTTCTACGTTATATCTCGAAACTACTTAACCGATTCCCGCCAAATTTGGCACATAAGTAATAATACGGTAATGACCTACCGTATTATTACTTATGTAATATGTATCTTCATATGTAAACAGATGAAGATAAAATTGATAACGCACTTATTTCCCATATGGCGGAAATACAGATGTTTAAGCTTTATTTAGTATATTAACATATAAAATAATGTTCTGCCGATTTCCACAAAATTTTATATGCTGAAAGTATATATTGCGGGGGTTATAAACGCCATACGAATATATAATTTGTCAGATATTTTGTAAGATAGCGTCTATTTAATAGACAAAATTTTTATGTCATACATGGAAAAAATTTACCGTTTCATACCAAATTTACCGACAATCGTTACTACAGCAGGTGATATATTGTTAGTATGTTTTTTCTGGATCTGACAATTATTTTTAGTGTGGCCGCCGTAAAACTATGTTTGCTTAGTATATTATATCAATGGAACTACGAAATAAATCTCGAGTTTATATTTTGTAGTGGGTATGTGTATATATATATATTATCTGATGTGTCTCAATGGAGCCACTTTTGATCGTCATGTTGTAAGATAGTGCCACATGAATAAATTAAGATTTTATGTTAGGCCTAGGGAAACCATTAAACGATTCCTACCGAATTTAGCAAACAAATAATACTGTGGCAGATGATGTTAACTATCCTGTTTAAAGAAGCTAGTATACTTATTTTCAAAATAGCAACTATGTAATTTTATTTTTATTTTTTAGAATGCTATATCGTCGAAAGACATGTAATAAATTCCATCCTAACTTTGTATGTTGGCAGTATGTGCTACAACTATCAAATGTGTCTATACAAAGTTTCTTTGGTATACCTTTTCTTAAGATAGCGACACATTAAAATATAAATGAATTATGTCATGTGTTTGGAAAATCCAACAGATTACTACGAAATTTAGTAATGAAGTAGCGCTACGACAGGCCATGTAAATTTGCATGTTTTCTGTGCGTCAGACACTAATTTTCAAAATGGCGTTCATATAGATATTTGGTTTAGTATGCAATATATGCAAAACTACAAAACCAATTATAACTGAAATTAGTATGCTCTCAGTATAAATTACAACCATCAAATGTGTTTCCTCAGAGCCTCATTTCTCTTCCATCTTGTAAGATAGATCTACATCAATAAATATAGTTTTTACGTCATATCTTGGGAAACAATCAACCGATTCCATACCAAATTTGGCGAAGACGTTTTATTTAGATAGAAAATATTGATTATTATATTTCAGTGTGACAGGCATTTACTTTCAGAAAGGCAGTTATAACAACTTTTAGCTTAATATGCCATTTATATAAACTATGTAACCGATTATAACTTATTTTTATATACTGACAGTATCAATTAAAGTTATCGAATGTGCTTATACATAAATGTTTTGTCCTTGAATTATGAAGATCGTCACAAGAAAATATGGAGGATTTATGCCGTATCTTGGGGAACATTCCAACCGATACCCTCCAAATTTTACACGCAAGTTGTGCTATAGTAGTGCAAAGGAACTTAAACGTTTTAGGTGCGACAGGCTTTTCCTAATTAAATAATTTCAATACTTTACATTAGTATCAAACCAAATTCAATGAAATTTCATATTCAAAAGGCATTCCTTACCAAAATCAATTACGTGTTCAGACATACTATGTTGTGACATTAAAAAAAAAAATTCCAGGAGAGAAAATAGAACATTGTGTCATCCAGAACCATTGAAAATTAAACTTATTTCCAGAAAATTTCGCACACCAGTAGTTCTACAGAATGCCACGAAAAGTACATGATTTTAGTGAGGTCAGTTACTGATTATCAAAATGGCGGTCATACAAATATTTTGATACGTTTGTCATAACCATTAAATAATTTGACCAAATCCAAACAAATATTTTAATTCTTGCTCTATCTATTTGAAGAATTTTATACATAACCTATTTTTAGGAAACATTGTAAGTTAACACCAAAAACGAAAATAAAGATTTAATACCATACCCCAGGGACCAATCACCCGATTTGCACCAAATTCTTCACACACGCAGCACTAATGCAGGCAATGTAATCTTACGTGTTATAAGTGGCTCAGTGACATATTTTCAAAATGATGGCTCTATAAATATTTCTGGTTAGTAAAAAATCATTAAAAACATTAGACTGATTACATCCGAGGTTGATTCTTCGAATACTACCACTGTAATGCAGTTGGTAACACGCTAGCTAATAATCAAGATCTAAGAAGGAAGGGAGCTGCTCATACTCCTGTCATTGCAGTTTGACGTCGGCTAAATTGGTAATCTCAAAACTTTGCAACTTTTAGTTTGACCACATAAAGCCTTACCTCTAACTTTATATCGGGTGAAATAAATGACGCAAATATAGAAAATTATTAAAAAAAATTAAGAATTTTGAAGGTTTTTTTATTTGAAAAATTTAACGTATATATTTGATGAAATTATTAAATTACCAGTAGATATACTTCACAAATATTTAGAACTTAATCTTATTTAAAAATTTTAAAAGACGTTAATTTTGAAGATGTAAATAAGACGGCTTGAGCCGCATCTTGAGTATTATGGGAACATAACGTCGAGTGCGCTGCCTTTACTTCCAGTCTCGACGAATACAATTTTTCGGTGCGAGACGTCGTTCCTGACACAGCCAGAGCCAATGGGCAAATGGGACGTCACGTTTAACACAATTGTCTTATTATTAGAGACCTGAAAAATTCGCGAGTTCAACGACCTGCAGGCTATACTCTATTTTCGTATGCAAAATCA
Source organism: Clitarchus hookeri (assembly GCA_002778355.1). Lineage (NCBI taxonomy): Eukaryota > Metazoa > Arthropoda > Insecta > Phasmatodea > Phasmatidae > Clitarchus > Clitarchus hookeri. Next base: position 365,672 of record NQII01002287.1, read on the forward strand.
TGCAGATATCACTGTTCATAGGTTACTTGTTGTATTATTGGAAAACGGTGATTCGGTCTGCATTTTACTGTGTATTTATTATAGGCTCAGAGTTGTCCAGGAGGTGTAATTTAACGGGTAGACCATTAGCAATAGCAATACAAACGTACGGGGTTTTGAATTCTAGCTTGTCCCGAAATGAAAACGCGAATTGTTCAGGTCTCTACTTATTATACACCCGTTACCCTATGTAACTTATCTCCAAAAAATCTATCTCCTTGTTGGTTTGATTCTTCGCTTTTCTCATTCTGATTGAACGGGTCGGTGTCTGCATAGTTTCGCGTGACATCACAGTGCATACGAATTACTGGCTGTTGGTCATGTGAAATTAAAAGCTTGCTGGCGACTAGATGTTTCGGGTCTATCCTACTTAAAGTCAGTCTCCCATCATCCCAAAAATAAAAGTCCCGGATTCACCCATACATACATATAAGTAAAGAAGATCCAAAGGGTGGAGTGCTGCTGTTTTTATTTTGTTTCCCAGACAGCATGTTAGGTAACTTAAGTTGTTTTAAAGCGAATAAAGAGTAAATTTATGTACCGGATCCTTGTAGTAATATGTGGCATAAAATCAGAGTTATTTAGAGACACCTGTGAAACGAGTTACAAAAAAAACATAATTAAAACATTTTTTATCGGTGGTGTGCTTCGCGCCGAGGGCACGAGGCGTGTGGAATCCATAGGGTTGATAACTGTCAGCTCTCCGGCTGGTCGTGGTCAGCTTGCCCGAGAATGGCATGGTCCCGGAGAGGGGGCAAGGGGAACCTCACCGGAGTGACGCCGTCTGCTGGAGCCGCACACAGGCAAACTCACACACACACCCACACCTATGCCAGTGTCCGCAACCCTCGAGCTGCGCATCCTTTTCCGTATCACACACGTGTCACGCGTCGCTTGCCTGTCCCGAACCCTCCTCTCCTACCCCTTTCCCACCCCAATCCTCTCCGACCCCCTACAGCACAACCACTCTTTGCGCCAACCCCCTACCCATAGCGGTAACACGCTGACCCACTGGACCAGCTTGTCACATGTGGCATGCGAGTATGGCCAACCAACCACCCCACCCCTTGCCGACCGACGTGAAATGTCGACGTCCCTTTAAACTGGCACCCATTGGACTGTATGGAGTCAACCCGGATTCACCCTTAATGTAACACTCGTCCCCTTTAACGTAGTTAGATGAACAGAAGGATTCCCGCCCAGTAAATCTCGAAGTTAAATTCCCCGGCGACTGATTTATGTGGGAATTGAAACACACTCGCGGCAGGGTTAATGTGAAATGAAACGAGAAGTAGTTGGCGCACAGCGAATCCGGTTGATCATCCCTAGTGATGGGACCTGTCGTTACTCGGATTTAGTTTCGTGTGACAAATTAGGGATGGTAACCATGGCGCGTTGGATGAATAATTCTTCACACACCAGAGTGTGCGATCTTCCCGTGAAATTAATCAAGTAAGTTGGTGCACCATAAGCAAATTTTTTCAACATTAATTTTTACAAAAATTAACTTAATTATAGCTTTGTGCCTGTGTGTTCATTGTTTGGTTGTCTGTGTCCACGTGCGCATCTCGATACTAAAAATTGAATGGAGAAACCAGCTTGAATATATTGTTATCTATAGGTAACTCACCACTAGCAATGATGCCTCTTAAATATTCAGGATTATTTAATTAAACCTTCCAGCTTCTTTTAATGTAATTTACAATGAAGTAGCATGCTCATTTTCTGCAAAAATTGTTAACAAAGGATAAACAAAAAAAAAAAAAAAAAAAACTCGCTTTAAAGGAAACTATCATTACATTTGCAAATGTCTCACCTTTTATATAATTGTATTTATGTAATGTATTTGAAATAGAATCACATGCTATAAAATAACACATTATTTTAACTTTGTTTTATTGTACTTTTGACGCCTGTACTTCCAAGAGAAGTTAATCGATGCATAACTACCGCATTTTGTTCAGTGGTTACTAGTCTCTAAAATGACAGTAAAGCACTCACTAACATTTCGTAGTCCTTTTTCTATGCACGCTTCTAATGACATCCAAAAAAAACACATTTGTGTTACATAATAAATATGCTTATCCTTGTAAACATGTTACTTTTATAAAAATCTATCTACGGATATTGTACCTATTAATATGCCTTTGGTATCGCTGTGTTACTGGGTTTCCACTACACAGACAACTGACGTCGTGTGTTTCAAAACGCATGTTATTTGTTTACGACAAAGACTGCCAAACACAGAAGTATTCATGATACATAACTTTTAGCAAACGTCTACGCTCTTTTCCAAATTAGTCAACTTTATCAAAAAAAAGAAAAAAAAAAAAAGTAAAATTTTGGAAAACCGTATAGCCATAAATTTTATGTACCCTAAAAAAATCGTTGACAAAAATTTAATCAAATTACCTTTTCATTTGAAATGGTAAATTTGTCAAACAAACTGCGTTAATTTCCTCCTTTGACCGAAAACTTGAGTTCTGCGCTAATTTTTACATTTAACTAGCTTACCCGGCCAAACGATGCTGTGGCACAAAATATTTTGGTTCTATTCATTTCTGTGAAATAAATTGAAAGAAGTATATGTATATATGTAAAAAAAACCATTGAGAACAACAAACTAAAATGTTCAAACAGACAGCTGTCAACAAAGGTGCTTCCTGACGCGATAGTAAAAATGAGCTTTTGCAGATTTTAGTACCTTTGCAGGTAATACAGATAAAAAAAAGGCGTACAAACACTCGTGGGAACTAAAGGAATGATAATAAAAGAAAATAATGAAAATTGGTTTATTTGTTCGGGAGTTATACGCGTCCGAACAAACGGACACAACATTCTTATATATAAGCTTATATTTTAAGGTGTAATCTATAAAGATTTTTCTCTTGTACACGCTTCTTCAACATTTCACGGCCTATTTCAGAAACGCTATTTATAAAATTCAAAACATTACAGTTGCATACTTTCCAAATAGTTTTTAAATATGAAATATATGTTGATATGAGAAAAAACATAGATGCATATTAAAGAAAGAGTTAAAATGTCTAAATCAAAGAATATTAGCTGAGGGTCACTGACTGAATTTCTTAATTATTATTCAGTAAAGTCGCAAAAATAATTTTTGTAATAATTCCGATCATTTAAAAATGGAAAATAAAAAGAAAGATACCAGCAATTCTCTAGATAGCCTTTGTCGTAATTCCACTATACGCGCGCAACTGCCACACAATATCTCTTCAGAAAGCAGCCGCAGTTGCCAGATTGAGGCCAGGGGGCGATAACTAATATGGGGATAGCGCTGACAGTTTTCTTAAGAATTTTGGGGCAAGCTCTCCAAGCTCACACATGGCTACGTAAACCAGGCCGACAGCAGTGCATGCTTTAGCCATGTACTAATGAGTCTTCTTAAAAAAAAACGCGTCCCCCATTGAAACGTATCACAAGGACGCACGTACAAAGAACCATATAACGAAGCCTCGCATTCAAGACAGACCCATTCACGAAAATAGTATGGCGAAAGTATCTTTTTTGTATAATATAATGGGAGTTAAATGTTAAATTCTGCTTCTCAAATTTAAACCAGTAATGGACTCTTCAGGTTATTTCAAGAAAAGTATGCACAGAATTGCTTACGAAAGGAATATGTGTGTATATAAATCATAGCTATTTCTAAATTCGTCACTACGAATAGGGTACACAGTTACTCAGGTTCTTAGTTTTTCGCACAGAGTGTATGAGAGGACAAAATTCATTTAAATTCAATTTTTACGGGAATGAAGGAAGCACAATAGAGAAAATTCACTCAAAGATTTTGTCTAAAATATAAAATAAAAATTTTTCTGTAAAAACTACAAAATCGTTGATCAAATTCAAATTCACATATATTCCAAATTAACATAATATTTATCTTACTAATTTTAGTTAAGGAAGGTTAGCCAACATTTTTAGCCGTGTTAATGGNTTCCAAATTAACATAATATTTATCTTACTAATTTTAGTTAAGGAAGGTTAGCCAACATTTTTAGCCGTGTTAATGGAATGCTGTCTGAATAATGGTAACACAAAATAATTTTTCTCTCTCGCAAACACTATTAAACATGGGTATCATTAAAACATTTTCACATTAATTTCTCTTTTTTAGTCCCCATTTTCATTGGGAAGGGCGTGTTGCTCACAAATTTAATGTGCGAATATAAAAACTGTTAGGTTTACAATTTTCGCCCTAACTCTACGCTTCCTTGTTCGCTGGAGGAGTTGGTAAAACAAAATAGCGATGTCCTTGTACGCAAGGCAAGAATGTAATAATGTGTAGTGTACAAAATGTTTCGGAAAAAAAATATATTGNTAGCGATGTCCTTGTACGCAAGGCAAGAATGTAATAATGTGTAGTGTACAAAATGTTTCGGAAAAAAAATATATTCTCTGTGAAATGGCACGAGAAAGGTGATGGCCATAACCATGTTGTGAAAAGGCAAGTTTTCTTGGACTGGGCCTCCACCAACACGCCTTTTGCATGAGAAGTGCACCTAGGCTCGAGGCCGAAACCTTCCACCAAGTCTTCTCGTAACGGTAGACCGTTTCCTGGTGATAAGTTCATTCCCGAGAAAAAATATGGAAATACGTATTCTCTACTGCACGGCGTAAATTGACACGGACAGTAAAGAAGATCCAAAGGGTGGAGTGCTGCTGTTTTTATTTTGTTTCCCAGACAGCATGTTAGGTAACTTAAGTTGTTTTAAAGCGAATAAAGAGTAAATTTATGTACCGGATCCTTGTAGTAATATGTGGCATAAAATCAGAGTTATTTAGAGACACCTGTGAAACGAGTTACAAAAAAAACATAATTAAAACATTTTTTATCGGTGGTGTGCTTCGCGCCGAGGGCACGAGGCGTGTGGAATCCATAGGGTTGATAACTGTCAGCTCTCCGGCTGGTCGTGGTCAGCTTGCCCGAGAATGGCATGGTCCCGGAGAGGGGGCAAGGGGAACCTCACCGGAGTGACGCCGTCTGCTGGAGCCGCACACAGGCAAACTCACACACACACCCACACCTATGCCAGTGTCCGCAACCCTCGAGCTGCGCATCCTTTTCCGTATCACACACGTGTCACGCGTCGCTTGCCTGTCCCGAACCCTCCTCTCCTACCCCTTTCCCACCCCAATCCTCTCCGACCCCCTACAGCACAACCACTCTTTGCGCCAACCCCCTACCCATAGCGGTAACACGCTGACCCACTGGACCAGCTTGTCACATGTGGCATGCGAGTATGGCCAACCAACCACCCCACCCCTTGCCGACCGACGTGAAATGTCGACGTCCCTTTAAACTGGCGCCCGTTGGACTGTATGGAGTCAACCCGGATCCACCCTTAATGTAACACTCGTCCCCTTTAACGTAGTTAGATGAACAGAAGGATTCCCGCCCAGTAAATCTCGAAGTTAAATTCCCCGGCGACTGATTTATGTGGGAATTGAAACACACTCGCGGCAGGGTTAATGTGAAATGAAACGAGAAGTAGTTGGCGCACAGCGAATCCGGTTGATCATCCCTAGTGATGGGACCTGTCGTTACTCGGATTTAGTTTCGTGTGACAAATTAGGGATGGCAACCATGGCGCGTTGGATGAATAATTCTTCACACACCAGAGTGTGCGATCTTCCCGTGAAATTAATCAAGTAAGTTGGTGCACCATAAGTAAATTTTTTCAACATTAATTTTTACAAAAATTAACTTAATTATAGCTTTGTGCTTGTGTGTTCATTGTTTGGTTGTCTGTGTCCACGTGCGCATCTCGATACTAAAAATTGAATGGAGAAACCAGCTTGAATATATTGTTATCTATAGGTAACTCACCACTAGCAATGATGCCTCTTAAATATTCAGGATTATTTAATTAAACCTTCCAGCTTCTTTTAATGTAATTTACAATGAAGTAGCATGCTCATTTTCTGCAAAAATTGTTAACAAAGGATAAACAAAAAAAAAAAAAAAAAAAA
>NQII01002287.1:372035-509508 GCA_002778355.1 Clitarchus hookeri
AAAAAAAAGAAAAAAAAAAAAAGTAAAATTTTGGAAAACCGTATAGCCATAAATTTTATGTACCCTAAAAAAATCGTTGACAAAAATTTAATCAAATTACCTTTTCATTTGAAATGGTAAATTTGTCAAACAAACTGCGTTAATTTCCTCCTTTGACCGAAAACTTGAGTTCTGCGCTAATTTTTACATTTAACTAGCTTACCCGGCCAAACGATGCTGTGGCACAAAATATTTTGGTTCTATTCATTTCTGTGAAATAAATTGAAAGAAGTATATGTATATATGTAAAAAAAACCATTGAGAACAACAAACTAAAATGTTCAAACAGACAGCTGTCAACAAAGGTGCTTCCTGACGCGATAGTAAAAATGAGCTTTTGCAGATTTTAGTACCTTTGCAGGTAATACAGATAAAAAAAAGGCGTACAAACACTCGTGGGAACTAAAGGAATGATAATAAAAGAAAATAATGAAAATTGGTTTATTTGTTCGGGAGTTATACGCGTCCGAACAAACGGACACAACATTCTTATATATAAGCTTATATTTTAAGGTGTAATCTATAAAGATTTTTCTCTTGTACACGCTTCTTCAACATTTCACGGCCTATTTCAGAAACGCTATTTTTAAAATTCAAAACATTACAGTTGCATACTTTCCAAATAGTTTTTAAATATGAAATATATGTTGATATGAGAAAAAACATAGATGCATATAAAAGAAAGTGTTAAAATGTCTAAATCAAAGAGTATTAGCTGAGGGTCACTGACTGAATTTCTTAATTATTATTCAGTAAAGTCGCAAAAATCATTTTTGTAATAATTCCGATCATTTAAAAATGGAAAATAAAAAGAAAGATACGAGCAATTCTCTAGATAGCCTTTGTCGTAATTCCACTATACGTGCGCAACTGCCACACAATATATCTTCAGAAAGCAACCGCAGTTGCCAGATTGAGGCCAGGGGGTGATAACTAATATGGAGATAGCGCTGACAGATTTCTTAAGAATTTTGGGGCAAGCTCTCCAAGCTCACACATGGCTACGTAAACCAGGCCGACAGCAGTGCATGCTTTAGCCATGTACTAATGAGTCTTCTTAAAAAAAGCGCGTCCCCCATTGAAACGTATCACAAGGACGCACGTACAAAGAACCATATAATGAAGCCTCGCATTCAAGACAGACCCATTCACGAAAATAGTATGGCGAAAGTATCTTTTTTGTATAATATAATGGGAGTTAAATGTTAAATTCTGCTTCTCAAATTTAAACCAGTAATGGACTCTTCAGGTTATTTCAAGAAAAGTATGCACAGAATTGCTTACGAAAGGAATATGTGTGTATATAAATCATAGCTATTTCTAAATTCGTCACTACGAATAGGGTACACAGTTACTCAGGTTCTTAGTTTTTCGCACAGAGTGTATGAGAGGACAAAATTCATTTAAATTAAATTTTTACGGGAATGAAGGAAGCACAATAGAGGAAATTCAATCAAAGTTTTTGTCTAAAATATAAAATAAAAATTTTTCTGTAAAAACTACAAAATCGGTTGATCAAATTCAAATTCACATATTTTCCAAATTAACATAATATTTATCTTACTAATTTTAGTTAAGGAAGGTTAGCCAACATTTTTAGCCGTGTTAAAGGAATGCTGTCTGAATAATGGTAACACAAAATAATTTTTCTCTCTCGCAAACACTATTAAACATGGGTATCATTAAAACATTTTCACATTAATTTCTCTTTTTTAGTCCCCATTTTCATTGGGAAGGGCGTGTTGCTCACAAATTTAATGTGCGAATATAAAAACTGTTAGGTTTACAATTTTCGCCCTAACTCTACGCTTCCTTGTTCGCTGGAGGAGTTGGTAAAACAAAATAGCGATGTCCTTGTACGCAAGGCAAGAATGTAATAATGTGTAGTGTACAAAATGTTTCGGAAAAAAAATATATTGTCTGTGAAATGGCACGAGAAAGGTGATGGACATAACCATGTTGTGAAAAGGCAAGTTTTCTTGGAGTGGGCCTCCACCAACACGCCTTTTGCATGAGAAGTGCACCTGGGCTCGAGGTCGAGACCTTCCACCAAGTCTTCTCGTAACGGTAGACCACGTACNCCGTTTCCTGGTGATAAGTTCATTCCCGAGAAAAAATATGGAAATACGTATTCTCTACTGCACGGCGTAAATTGACACGGACTAGCCGGCTGTTACTGTAACTGTGGAGCGGTGTGACGAAACAGTTCATTTCCTCCTTGAAAGAAGCGTCTTTGATGGTAAGACTCTTGAAATATCAGCACAAGATTGTGACAGTGACGAGTGTGGAGTTCATCTGTGCCGTCCACAAACAAAATTTCCAAGAAACATCGGAAACATGAAAAAATAAATTGTGGACGAACGACGTTCAAGCAAGTACGATAGCANACAAAATTTCCAAGAAACATCGGAAACATGAAAAAATAAATTGTGGACGAACGACGTTCAAGCAAGTACGATAGCAAAAATTGCGAATTAAATAATAAAATTAAAAATTATAAACTATTTAAGGTACACTCTGAACGATGTGATGGCGTTTGNAAAATTGCGAATTAAATAATAAAATTAAAAATTATAAACTATTTAAGGTACACTCTGAACGATGTGATGGCGTTTGGCACAGTTTGGAAGTTACACATGGCCAGATGTGCTCGTGTGTGCGTGTGCATATGAGGTTTGCTATAACTTGAGAAAATCCCAGGTGATGAAAACCTCCTATTCTTATTGTAAATTTTTTAGTTGACGAAACACACGCTTTATACAGTGTAAAAAACATATTGACGTGCGTGATCAAAAGTTTTAATGGAAAAAGTGTGCTTTTATATTATGTGTAAAAAAATAATTAATATTTACAAATAAATGTCGATATGTTTAATTATCGCATAATTTTTTGTTGTGTATCTCAATCTTTGGCATTTTTTCGGTAAATATTTTTAGTATGTAAAATAATTAATCCCAAGAGTTATGTGAATANGTAAATATTTTTAGTATGTAAAATAATTAATCCCAAGAGTTATGTGAATATAATATATATTTACATATTGCTTAATATATTTTTCAATACGATGTGTAAATGCGATGTATATATATATATATATATTGAATAACATTTCCTTACAACAATTTATCGAATTATGATGTAAAAAAAAATTTTGTTGCAACTGTTTGTGTAATATTTCCATTGGTATTGAAATCATTTAAAAATGACTTCAGTGTTTTGATTGCTGCTACATGCAAGCGATACAGAGGAGAGAGAGAGAGAGACAGTCAGCGACGTGTCAGAATGAAGGTCGTCACGCTATCGTATCTCCTCCGTCAGCAAACTCCCCTTACGTCTTCACACTCTCGAGCGGTAGTTAAAGTTGATCAGTAGTGGTACTATTGCGCCTTGCACATTCTTTTAAATTGAATACCCTTCTTAAAATTGTTATTTGCTAAATATTTCACACAAGTAATTTTTTGTAATAATAAAACAAAACAGGTAATCACGTACAGAAAATTTTAGAGTTTATTATTTTATATTGTAGGTAAATAAGTCGAGCATAATTATTATGCAATATAAGGCACTGTTACAAAATATTGCACGAACTTTTCCCTCCAAGGAAAAAGCAAGCACAATAAATATATTCAAAAAGAGAAAAAATATTTTATGTACTTAACCCTTCTCCAAAGGAAAAGCATGCGCAATTTACATATTCGAAATAGAGAGAGAAAAAAATAGTGCATAAACTTGTACCTTCACCAAGGGAAAAGCATGCACAGTAATTATTTATATCAAAGAAAGGGGAAAAAATACTTATGCTTTTTACACGGAGAAAAAAAAATTCTTAACAGACACACACACAGTTAGAAGTTAAATAACATTTTGCTATATTTAATTTAAAAAAACCACACATAAACATTACACCAAAAAATTTGGTAAAAATGCTAGGTTAATAAGCATCGTAGCATAAGAAATNAAAAAACCACACATAAACATTACACCAAAAAATTTGGTAAAAATGCTAGGTTAATAAGCATCGTAGCATAAGAAATGTCTTTAAAATCACATTTTTACATCCATATTAGTGTCTAATGTACCTGCAGACTCTAGGGTGGTAGAAAACGTAGCACAAATCTTTCCATGTAACATATCATGTCCGTGAGAACACACACACAGTTAGTCAATTCGAGGTAAATCCGCAACTTCTTAACTAAAGAGTGGAAAATCCTTTCAAATTGATTTAAACACGGTAAATCTTATCATCGTCAGACCAATAGGATGGTGGGTTAGCATCGAGAGGCAGCGGAGACCATATGTCTTCACAGTAAAGTCATATTTTAGCATTAGTGTAAGCAACATCAGAGAATTGATAGTACTGTACCGACACGGATGAGTCCATCATATCGCTGGAAGAAAGAGTCCCTGTTTTTTGAATATGTAAAACAGTTATCTCGGCGATTCATTTTCCAGCTGCACTACGTTGCCAGCTTCCAGCAGCAGGGAACCTTCAGTTATGTTGTCGCGTGTAGCCAACTCACCTGTCTGGACGTTGCAAAAGAGCGACGTCTGGGAGCCCTGGAAGGGTGGTGTCTGGGTGCTCTGGAAGGGTGGCGTTTGGGAGCCCTGGAGGGGTGGTGTCAGGGTGATCTGGAAGGGTGGTGTCTGGGTGCTCTGGAAGGGTGGCGTTTGGGAGCCCTGGAAGGGTGGTGTCTCGGTGCTCTAGAAGAGTGCCATCTGGGTGCTCCAGGAGGGTGCCATCTGGGTGCTTCGGAAGGGCGTCTCCGTCGCAATGCAGACTATTGTAATAGGTGCAGGGCCAGATTCTACCANCCGTCGCAATGCAGACTATTGTAATAGGTGCAGGGCCAGATTCTACCACGGTCTCCGATGGTACAGCGTCAGATCGCCCTAGGTCATTAAATGCAGAGGCACCAATCTTTTCGAATAATTTCCCCTCTTTAATTAGGAAAGCCTGGTCACTCTTGGACCAGAAATCAATCATTTCATTACGAAGACGGCTGCTAAATACCTTAAAGTAGCCACAGCACTGACTCTTATATACCAATACAACTACGGCTCATTTACACCCAAACTAATGTTTATAAGGGANCATTACGAAGACGGCTGCTAAATACCTTAAAGTAGCCACAGCACTGACTCTTATATACCAATACAACTACGGCTCATTGACACCCAAACTAATGTTTATAAGGCAGTGCCCATTCCCATCCTATTGTGCTCTGCATACCCTCACCCCAGTCTGCCTCCCCTTTGTCTTGTCTCTGTACTCCTGCAAATAAAAACAAACCTGTACATTCAATTTTATTAGTATATAGGCAGGACGCTTAAATCAGTTAACATTATATTATTTTAGTTTTAATGTATTTGTATATTTACCATTAAAGAATAAATATATTATCAAGTAAATTCTGCAAATGGTTAATAACAACATAATTGAGTTGGGGGATGGCCAAAGGCTAATTAATGGAGTGGGATTTCTTACCCGCAATAAGAGCTACGTTGTAGCTCCAAGGATCGGCTTGGAGAGGATACCAGCGGAACTGTGCTGGCCATCAGTTTTGATTTCGATACGGGATAACAGTTAATCATGCATGAGATCAGAAACGCAACTAGCCGCCAGGAAACTCGTATTGAACCCAGCATGCCAATATTTTGGTCCAATTACGTCACGTGTGAGACATGGTACGTCCGAACGGACGTAGAGAATTACTCCACGCAAGCTTTTCCTGTTACCTTCGCCCACTCATGTATGTACACCTTCGTGGCAAGAGCACCCCTTGCTCCTTCGTTACTGAATTTTCCCGTCAGCCAATGCTATAATAAAAATTGTCACTAATATTTTTTTTCTCCACACTTTATTTATTTAGAAAAAATGTAATGTTATATTTAAAAACGAAGATACTTATAATATAAAAATATAGATAATTAATTTTTTATACATGTATGTTTCATTTAAACAAATTAAAAAATTATAAATTCACGCAAAATTCGAGAGTCTTAAAAAAATATAATTTGCTACCCAAAACATGATCATAAATAATTATTAGCAGTCTATAATGTTCGATCTGATGCAGTAAAATGGGAATGTTTTAAGTGCCTTCTTCCAAGTTAAATTCGGTCGTGGACGAACCCATGTTGGCAGCAGCAGGTGATATCATACATATACATGCTTTACATTTCGATGCATGTTCCCCAGAATTTGTATGTACCGTGGTTTCAACACGATGGGTGCAGCACAACCTTCGGTGTTTAGTTGTGGCCGTTTGAGTCGAAGCCTCGTTGGTATTATTTTCCCGAAATACGCAGACCTGGGTGGATAAGTNGTTTAATTTTAACAAATAAAAAAATTGTAAATTCACGCAAAATTCGAGAGTCTTAAAAAAATATAATTTGCTACACAAAACATGATCATAAATAATTATTAGCAGTCTTTAATGTTCGATCTGATGCAGTAAAATGGGAATGTTTTAAGTGCCTTCTTCCAAGTTAAATTCGGTCATGGACGAACCCATGTTGGCAGCAGCAGGTGATATCATACATAGACATGCTTTACATTTCGATGCATGTTCCCCAGAATTTTTATGTACCGTGGTTTCAACACGATGGGTGCAGCACAACCTTCGATGTTTAGTTGTGGCCGTTTGAGTCGAAGCCTCGTTGGTATTATTTTCCCGAAATACGCAGACCTGGGTGGATAAGTCAGAACGTTGAATTTCGGTGCTCTTAGGAGGACGGTCGACCTTGCCTCTACTCGAAGTTGTTTATTTTTTCGTAGGTACGTAGTGATCCAGACTCCCAGAATGAATAGGTGATGTCATAGTCGTCTGGATATGAAAATACATAAAGATTCTCCTGATGAAATGGCATCATCTCGCTCCCACGGTGACTCATCCTTTACTGTGCGACTAATTAATTTTATTTTCGGGTTTGATTTTTAGACATAATTTCTTTTCGAATTGTGGAATTATGTCATCTATACAAGTGAGTGTAATGTGATAAGATGTCATCATATTTCCCGAATCCTAAGATCACGCATAGGATTTGCAGCAGGTGTTCGCAGAAACTATTAAAGATAATTTTCTATCTACACCAGCACATAACTGTATTTTTTTCTGACTCTGCAACGTGCGAAATCACATTTGCAAGATCTTCTCGAACGCTGGCTGGCTTACCAAAAAAAAATTACATTTATGCTACGAAATATATAACCATGTTTATATATCCATGAATTAGTATGCCACACGTAAAGTTCACTAAAGAACTCGGTTCCGTTTCTTTCCTCATTTTACGAAGGGAAGGACACCCATGATCGTCATGTACATCAATTATTTCCCATTTGTTTATGGAAAAATTACTCAGACACCTTTTGCTTGGGCCCCGCCACATAATTCGGTCCTCGTGGGTAGTTCATTAGCAAGTCGCTCAGCACGTTTCCCACCTGATGATACGGGATCTTACCTTCGTCCCAACACAGTCCATGGTAGTACTTTGTCAACCAGGCGTTTGTTCTCTTGTATTTTTCCTCCAAGAGTTTCCACAGATAAGGAGGCTGGAAGTTGTGGGTTCGAGTATGCTCGGACAATCCGTTTCTTAGATTTCCTTGAGCACGAAGTCGTCTTGGCTACATTTTACTGGTAAGTTGCAGTACATTTTTACGACTGAAACGTGAGTCCCCACTCCATGCGTATTTACGACCTTATTTAACTGATGGTTTTTACCAGGCTGGAAAAAACCATAGTACTGAACGATCCTGTCGTGGAGTATCAAGCAGTAGGCTGCGTTATTTGCTGGCAAGTTTTCCTTGGTGATTATTTCGATTCCGCAGTCGACTCTACCATTTTGAACACGCTTGATCTGCTTCAATGAACCTAATACCAGCAAAGGTACCATGTCTCGGAAATTTTCGGGGCTCAGGATGGGATGCGCCTCCCATCCATAAAACGATTATTGGAATTACGAATACATATAATATGGGAAAGTAAAATCCTCATGGTCGATTATAGTGTTCAGGCCGATATACAGGTAGCTTTTTATATTCAAAAATATCTTTACGTTTTCGACTTTTCAGTGGTCTAACATAGACTTTTCTACTCCAGTACTATGCTGTTTGTTCGTCTAAAGAACCAGTATGGTATAGCGCGGTTTTTCTGTTCTGGAAGACAATTTTACGACCCAGTGATTTCGCGTAGCGGCAGACAGGACCAAGCAGGTGACGGGGCTCCAACTTCTGAATACTATTTCGTTCACTTTTTATTTCTTGGCATAATTCAACAGCTTGACACGTTTGCGGGTGCTCGGGGTCATGCGAGGGACAAAAGGTGTTCAAAGTAAGAGTGATGGGCTGCGTGTTTTCTCAAACCTGCCATCCAAATGCTATGTGACCACCGTAATCACCAGCTCCTGCCTCGCTCCTAATATTATTTTCTTATAATCTTCGGCGAATCCCAGAAGCAAGAAGAGCGGAATGTATAATTCGAACCCGTCTTCGGCGTAAATGGGAACACTAGTCATCTTCCATTCCCCAGCCTGCCACTTGGCTGCAGAGAGATTGTCGGGCGTAAGCGATGGGTTTTTTTTTTCGCGACTGGTCGACCGCGATGCCATTTATCTCGTACATTATGCATTCGAAAAGGTGCAGAATCCTATTTCGAACAAACTTTGGTGATCGGGTGGGTCCCGTCTGCCTTTGCTAGCCTATCTCTTATGCGCACAAAGGACTGGCTGGGCAAAGTGTAAGTATGTTGATGCTGTATAGGTATTCGAACCTCCCTTCCGGAAGCGAAATGCATGACAAATTAAGGATCGTAGCAGTGCATTTCTATTTTATCAAATTTAATGTCTAATGCTAGGCGTTGATCCACATCGAGGATTTTGTCCACCATGGCGATTTACTTTTGAACCGAGGGCGTGGAGAAACTCTACATTTTCAGGTGTAAACGCAACGAGACCTAGTTGATTACTGATCTTGGGTTCGATGTACGGCATGCATTTATACATTTTGGTTTTCCTAAGCGAATTTTAAGTCCAAGTGTTTGAGGTGCAGGCGCAAATTGATTTCTTATTTTCTGATATTTATCAGTTCGTCGTTTGAGTCCACGATCGAAATGGCTTCTTTGTGGATACTCTTTGTGACGATCGGAAAGTAAATGAGCGTTTTTTGATATTCTACGATTTTATATACAGGACCTATGGTCGGGGCGAACTTCTATATTGTGCTGCTCGGTTTCCCATTAACGTAACTGCAAATTGCCAAATTACAATTTATTCATATGATATTAAGCGGAAAGATGTTGACAGCAGTCGACGAAACATTTATTTTTCCTGCTTCCTACACTCTGGATTCAAACCCCAGCATGTTCCCTATCATGTCCGGTTCAATGCAATCTACATCTGGGGTGTAAAACATTTCGTCCTTCAGGGTATTCGGATTTTCATGTGGTTCGAATGCAATGTCATGCAGCAGCGAGTTCTTTATGAAGTATTCCATATCGTTCAGCTAGAACGTCCTGGTGGGAATCACGATTTCCTTCGCTGTCCCCATTGCCAAATACTAAAAACTGGAATTTTTATTTATCTGAATGTTAGATATGGAGTTGTAAGTTTGAAAATCCACCAGCCCCACTTACCGTCCCCCCTCCATTTCTAAGGGAGGGTAACAGCTGGCCTGCAGCTCGGACGATTGACCACTCAAAATTATATACCCCGACACACTAAAAAGATCATTATGGCTCACACACCTTTTTATTTATACCGATTGGATTGGTTTTTCGGTTTATCATTTGAATTCTCGATTGCCTAAAAATAGCAGGTACAAGTGTCCGCAATTCTATGTGTTAGGCACCTGTTCCGTTTCGTAATTGTACATTAGTTTGGTGTATTTCAAATTCTCACGCGATTCGGACGGAGAATGCAAATTTCCAAAACTATCATTATAGTCTGCATGTTTGCCCTTCCTTACGTAGGCCACTTGGTGCATAATGGGCCCAGGTGTCGTGTCCAGATTAACTATTGCATATGAATGTATCTTGGGTTTAGGGGGCAATGCATCTCTTATAAACATTCAGTGAAAATTACGTATTTTCAATTTACGTGCAAACAGTTCCAAATCCACGTTTGTCAGTGGGCATCTAGGCAGATTCACTTTGGTTTCCGTCTTCGATTTTTTCCTATTCTGTTGGCCGGGCTGCCAGCTGGCGAGTATGTTACCAGGCACTGATTGGCAAACGGCAATCCAAAATTTTGTAAGCGAGTGCGGCTGGAGTTCACCGTACAAGCTGCTCTTGCACATCTGTATTATTAAGTTCCCTGCGTCTGGACGGAAACGGGCTGGCCTTAGAGGGGTTCAATATCTTACCGAATATCCTATTTAGCTGGATTACAATAAACGTAATTGGAGGGCCTAGTGCACCTTCGATCTTGATGATCATCTTAACGACACGTATAACCGCCCCAGACCTGCCCATTACTATCCACACAAGCGGTCTGCAGCGGTGGGCAGAACGTGTTTTCCACTTACTAGGTTCCCCTTGGTCGTCTCGTATGAAGGTCCAGTTATTCCTGTGGAATAACACTGCGTCTCGAAGACTGCGGAAGCACCGATACGGTCAAACAAAGTGTTCACAAAGGTTTGTATTCACTCACGCTTAACACACGCTTTGCTAGGACAAAACTATCATTCGGACTTATTTGACTATACAGCGTTGAAATTTTAGTTTATATAAAGTATAAGTTTTTTTTTCCTTACCTTAAATTTATTTACATATTATCTAAGGCAGGCGGTTTACGAACCAAGTGTATTCAGTGAATGTTCCAAGACTGTAACTTTTACTTAATTGTGTAATGCAAACAATATTTTTGTTACAATGAATTTCTTAAAAGTATTGGCTTCAAATTCACGTGTCACGTCGGTCTGTTCTAAAGTAGATAGATTTATCTTTCTGTTCCAATGGGGTATCCTTTAATTCCTCTCACATACATTGTCCACAAAGTGCATGTACGTGTAATACTAAACTCACATAATTTAATATTTTTTGTTCTTCACACCCGACTTCACCAATCAACGGGCTTGCGCACACAAGCAATCAAACACGTACACTTGCACACAGTCTCGTTTAGGAGCACTTTCTTGTAATCAGACGTAATAATACACTGCAGTAATGCCTATTCAACAATACACTCCACTATCAAAGGCTTAAAATATCAGAGGACGTAAATAGCTCTTTACGTATTAAATGTGGCATTTATTAATAACATAAATACAGCATTTACTATAATTTAATACCAAATATAGTACTTATAGTAATAATTTTAATTAAAGGCAAAGAAAAGAAAGTAATTAATAATATATTGCATGTATTAGGTTTTTTATGGCTTGCATTTACTTTTTCTTGGTGCAGAACATAAAAGGTACTCAAAACCATTAAAGGAAATTATTGTATATTAATTAAATTCAACCAACGCGATGTTTGTTCACTTAGAGAAAAAAATTTAAATTATGATACGAGTTGGTTGAAATGTAGTTTTCTTGTCTCACTGATTTTATGTTTGCCAATTCAAAAACTAATTGTGATATATGTATATACATATGATCAAAATACAGTTTTATTGCCCGTGAGTTTGTTGTTTTCAGTTTTATGAAAATTTTGAAAATAATATGTATTTGTGAGGCTAACATTTATATCTGCTTGACGCTTTAATGATAAAAGTGACCATTTAAAAACCAAGACCAAGCTATTTTTCAAAAGACTTATGTGTTGCCTTTACGAACTGCCGATATTTAAGGCTTGCAAGATTTTCTAAATAAGAATAATGTATCGTACCGTTAGCTAGAAAAAATAATCGAAAAGTTCTGAATTTTGGACCTTAGAAAGAAACTCGCAATCCGTAATGGTTTTATAAAAAGCAAATTTCTATATAGGCTCTTCGTTTTGGAAGCAGTGTTGTTGAAATATTAACGATAATGTAATAATGGTGTAGATTTTGTGAGGAGATTGAGTAAACGAGCAGCAACTCTGAAGTGTCAAACAATAAGAAAGATTTAGATGGCTGGCTCCAACTGACGTCTTTAGCACCTAGTAGTAGGAAGAAAGATTTTTCGGCCATTTTTAACATTTGATGTGATGAAAAGAAGTAATTAAAGCAATTAGTTCCAGACGTACTAAGAAACAGGAAGCCTTGAATGTAGGACAGCCACTGCAACATTTCATTTATATAAATGACTAGCTGTGTCCGTGGCTACGCTCGCGTGGACTAAAGAATTATTGTTTAGGTTATTTTTGTGAAATTAAGTTGAATTTTTCTTAGTGTAAATAGTATTTATATATTATAAAACTCAACGTCTCTCTGTCTGTCTGTTAGTGCGCTTATCACTCGAGAACCACGTATCCGATTTAAGTGATTTTTTTCAATTCATAGTTATGTTCTGTGACCAGGTTTAAATATGTATTTTGTTTCGTAAATTGATATAAGGAATAAGCAGTGACGATAGTAGTGAATCAAGTCGGAAAGAAATTAGCCGCCAGCGCGCTCTCTTGCAGTACGCTGTCTAAACCGTTAAAGATGGAACAATATCACGTAGTAAAGAATTGGGTAGAATAAAAATACCTAAAAAAACTCCGCGGTAGCATATATCTATCTATAACAGAGAAATACTAATAAGTGTTGCGGTGGTGTGTAATTCTAATCTATTACATGAAGTTTTCCTGATGAAGTCATTGTTAACGGTTGAATCTACTATGTTATCGGGTATTGGTAGGCCCATGCCTTTTATACTCTTTCCTGGCAATGTCTGCACTAGCGTTTCAATTTCAATGAGTGCAATGTAAAAATTTCGTAATTGAATGTTGCTTGTGAATTAAATGGTAAAATCTCTTATAAGAATTTCTCTGTTATAGATAGATACATGCTACCGCGGATATTTTTTAGGTCTTTTTTTTCTACGAAATTCTTTACTACGTGATATTGTTCCATCTTTAACGGTTAAGACAGCGTATTGCAAGAGAGCGCGCTGGCGGCAAACTTTTTTCCGGCTTGATTCACTGTTATCGTCACTGCTTATTCCTTATGTTACTTCACGCAACAAAATATATACTATAACCTGGCCAGAAAATATAGCTATGAATTAAAAAAAACACGCAAATCGGATACGTGGTTCTCAAGTGATAAGCGCCGTAACAGACAGACAGCCAAAGAGACGTTAAGTTTTGTAATATGTATAAAATAGATAATGCATATGACGTTGGAAAAGTTAAATTCCCACATTACATTCGCTGTTAACTGCGTTGTTTTGAGAGCACTAATTAATTTGTCCTTTGTTCGTATTTGATATCGTTCTGCCGTGTACAATTATTTGTTGGGACACCTACGCACCTACTGACTAATATTCACTCTTCAGCAAAGTTGTTCTTTGAAGTATATATGCAACAATTACATTAATTCTTACACTCAGCTGAAAAAAAAACAGGAACATAATAAAACTACTATTTAGTCGACAATTCTCAACATAACATTTCTAATGCGGCTATTAACATTAATTCATCCGTCACACCAATTTGCGTTTAGATGAACATGTAACTAGTCAAGGGCAGCTTCCTTTGTCAAATTCGATTTTAAAAATGCTCAACCAACCGCGAACTGTTGCCAACTCGAAAGCTGGTAGGGGACCCTGCACATCACGTAATATCGCTGTGTTGCTGGCAATAATTCCAAATTTAACAAACGCTCTCTCTTACATTCTGTTTCCGTCTGGAAAAAGTGTATCCAAAGAATCAGAAAACATCCCGCCAAGCACGTAGTATTAACCCATCATTCGTTTTTATATTCCTCGACTACGCATATTTTTGACGCGAAGCTTTGAATTCTGTGATCAACGAAGCACCGAGGAAACTGCTCTGTTACAATTTACGTTACAATTTTCATGCGAACTGCAGCAGGCCTTACTGAATCAGCGCATCGATCATTGAGCGGTAATTGCTCTACCTTTCATCGTGGCCTCTGGGCAAACCAACGAATGCATTCATCAAAACTGTGCCCAAAGCTACCAATAGATGGTCCATTCGTAGCTTTGTACATTTGTATGGAAATGAGTTTTTTTTTTCCTGTGATGCACCGGGTGTGTTCAAACAAATTATAACCAATACTATGGCAGGGTAGACGGATAAAAAGGAATATTTTGCAACTAAGGGCCGAGAGTCTAACGAGAACAAGCTGAACAAAATTGACGATTATAGTGTACAGGGGCAGATACACAACAAGTTTCGGGTATCCCACTCACCACACTTTGTGGGCTGCTGTTCGCCGGAGAGCCCACTAGAAGTAGTTGTACTACGTTGAGAGTTGAGAGGATTGGGTCAGCGCTTAAGGGCCATCCACACCAGACAGCCACATGAAGTGAGTTTTAAAGTTTTTTGATTGAACGACGTTTGTTTATTTTGATGTGGTGTCCAATCACGAATCGCATTTAAAAAAAGTTTCATGCTCATTTCAACTACAAAGATTATTTATTTGAGCGTGAAAATGGTTAAAATAAGCGTTTCCAAAAGCAGCTTTGGTGATTAAATTTCACTGGCCAACAAAAGGAAACTTTTTTTGGTGCCGGAAAACGAAGGACTAATTTGGGATATTCTTACTGTGCTTATTCCAAAAATGCCATCAGATTTCGCCTATCAGCTCTAGTTTTTGAGATACGGGCAAATTGATATTAGTTCTGATAAAAGGCAAAAGTAAAATAATAAAGATTTCTTTTGAGGTCAAAATAGAAATGTCATACCTCAAATTAAAATAAAATTAGCCAGACATACCTGGAATTGACCATGATTCGACCGACCTGCTTATAACTGCTTCATCCCTACTCGTTAACTCTTGGCCCATGTTACCTTCTGTCTACCTCTGCCTTACCCGGCTCAGTATGTTATTGAGCTTTCGTGAGTAAAGTTGTGCTATTATTTTGTGTTGATTTGTGGCGTTCATAGGTATTAAAACACCGAACTAAAACCATGGCATCCACAAGCAGACGTAGCTGTGTAATTCATCCAAACGGGTTTTGTTATGTATGTGGCGAATACATTTTGAAAGAAAGTATAAAACTTATTTCTCACTTTGTGGAAAAGGCTTATCTGGCATACATTGGCGTCCATTTGGGAGACCAGGATAAATCTTGGGCTCCACATTTTGTATGTTAAACATGTGTTGAACATTTGCGACAGTGGACCATGGGAAAGAGACAGTGCCTAAAGTTTGACTTACCAATGATTTGGAGGGAACCACGAAATCATCACAATGACTGCTACTTTTGTCTCGTAAATATCAAAGGTATTAATCGGAACAATAGACACAAATTGACATATCCTTACCTAGGTGATTGTAGTGAAGAACAGGGAGAAAGATTCCATCAGGACATAAAAACTATGGAAGATTGATATCAAGAGCGATGGAATAGCCACATGATGGCCGACTACTGTGGAGTCTTCAGCGAGACTGTCTAAGTAAACTTCATGTTAGAAAGTCGTATAAAAGTAAATTTTCAAGTGATAAGTAAAGAATGTGTGTATAGCGACTTGAAAAATAGAAAACATAGCCTATCTCAAAAACTAGATCTGATAGACAAAATCTAATGGCTATTTTGGATTCTGCATCCAAAACTTACCCAGGAACAGTTGAGAAATCGTTGACACCAAATAGGCTGTTGGCCAGTGTTATTTATAAGAAACTTCAAAATTGTATTAAGGTACGCATCATATTTTTATTTTTATTAGTGTGCCACTTAAATAGCCGCTTAAATTCAGATGACTTGCAGACGGAGGGACTGCAAACACGCCTGTTCAGCGCCTTGCGTGTAGAGGCAATGTGGCAAGTGGTGAGCGAACAAGAGTCGGCCTTAGAGTTCACGCTTTTCGAAGCCTCGAACGCGCAAAGTAGAAGCTGCAGGCAGGCGGAGCCCTGAACATCGCTGTCTTGAATGCAGGTGAGGGTGAAATTAGACGAAAATGAAGCAGCGGCGGAATGCATGGGTGAAGGAAGCGGGATAACCTTGAGAAAACCTTCCGGCCAACAGCAACGTACGCCATGATTCCCACACGCGAAAAACCGTGTGGCCCAGCCTGGAATCGAACCCATTTCGCCTTGGTAGAAGGAGAATATCTTGACTACACTAGAGAATTGGGAGTGCGAAAACATGATGTAAAGGAGAGAGATGATATATAAGAGTATCATCTGTCTGGAGAACTGATTTGGCAACACTGGTATTAGTTTCAGATGAAGCCACTTGTTCCAGTTCCGGCTTTATAATAACAGTGGTGCTCGCAGATGTCTCTTTCATGAATTTATCCATAAGCTATATACGTTCCAATTAACAATTTTGTGTGTCTAATATTTGTAAGGGACATGGTTTAAAATGTTTTTCTACCAAGAGATATTTCTTCACTGGAATAATATTAAGTGACGGAGAATATGAAAAGGTTGACTACTCCAACGAGTTTGTGGCCTACTTACGTTACAAGGGGCAGTTTGTATGGAGAAATTCTTTAACGTCGAGTTCTGGCTAGTTCGGGAAGTAATAATCCCTTGGCAGTTTGAAGGCTGATGTTCAACAGCAGTCCTTAAATAATTATTTGGCTATATTGCACACCTTACTATCTGCCGTGAAAATTTCAGTTTTAGGATTTAACGGTCTATGAGAGCATAAGGCACCAAAGAGTATGTCATGTTATAGGGCAGAGATTTTTGCCCCTGTTGGTTTAGCATCAGGGCCGTTATTCTTTTAATGATGTACAAATGCTTTGGGAAATTTGCTCTTCTTGCTGGTCACTTAGTGGCGATGTCCCTGCATTGTGCCATCAGGATGATGCTATTGTATTTGGAAGTTCTTAGCGAAAGTTCTCATTGTTCTCATGGTGATTTCAGCAACCGGGATTTGCAATTAGGCACCTTGGTTAGCATCATGCACCTTAAATTGTGGCATGGCGTATGTGTGCGTTACAATCATTAGAATTGTTAATATATCTATAAATAAACACAAAACCTACAACACATGGCGTGCGACGACGAGGAAAGTGCTGTGTCGACAGAAATGTATCATGCATTTTAAAACGATCTGATTTGCGTTACCTGAAATCTGACAGGATTATGCTAGGGCACTACACGTCACAGATGCCAGGTAGCCATGGCCCCAAGATATAATAGGTGGCATCTCGTATGCAACAAACGTCCTATAATTTGGCTAAAAGGAAGCATGGGGTATTCAAGAGAAAAGAAAATCCAGTTTTTAATGAGTACATTTGAACAAAAAGCGTACAATGAAACATTAATTTGAAATGAGATGTTGTATTACACAATAATCTCCCACTTTAATTGATTTCAGGTACCTAATAAAAAAAACACTGCAAGGTAACTTTTAACTTTATAGCCAAAAAAATATCGAATCCAAAACTCAAGGTTTACGTAAAATAGCAGAAGGCGTACTGTATTGAGTTAGGATAAGCAAAGGGAATATGCAGTATACCCACGGACACCCTCACTGGTCAGTACTTCCTGTCAAAAGGGATAGGGAATTTCAGAGTGCGCACGGAGTAGCAGGGCGTTGTCTTGGACTTGGATTCCGTGTCGTGAAAATAGTTTTATTCCGTTATTTCTTGCTTTGAAGAAGGAAAATTTTCTTGATTCGACAAAATGCAATTTTCTTGCCTAATCACACCTCCCTATGTTTTCAAGTGACGTCTTTAAATGCCTGGGGAGATTTTAAGACATGAGTTATGCTGTATATGGGCGGAAAGATGGAAGCTCGTGGAGCGAACACAATCCGAATGATTGGCTGATCATAGGTTACCATGCTAGAATATTGGTTTAGGGTCTGACAGAAAATAATTTTTTTGAGAATGTGTTACTAAGTATGTAGTGATGGAAATTCATTTTAAATGTTAAGCCCTCGTGACTACCTTTTCTTTCGAAGTCAGTGAATTTTTAAAAAGAAATGTTTTGTGAAGGTCGTCTCACTTCTTTCAAATGAAATATTTCTGGTTAATTTTTATTAAGATTCATTTTTTCTCCTACGTCAGTTGCTGAATAAGATCCTCAGGAAGTTAAAAATGTTATTCCAATACGCGTCTATGGTCACTGGAACATTACGTTATAGTAAATACCTTTGAATATATATTTTTTGTGTTGGTACACTTTTTTCCTATTCAAATTATTCATAGTTTAAGTGTATTCTAGAGTATTTAAATTGTAGTTGTAACAGTTTTTTAGAAACGTTATTTTCCGTTAATTATGTTATTATTGTTTTATAATAAATTATGTAATTTTTTTTTGTTAAACGTATATTAAATTATTTTGTTTATTTCTCCTCGTTTCAGAAATATCATTGGTTTTGAATTAATTATTCAGCGTACGGTAGCTGCAATATTCGCAGATAATTTGTATTAAAAATGTTGAATTTCTTGCACTATGTGACACCAATTCATCATCCTGTTGTGGATATCAGTTAGGATCGGTCTGCATCGTCATTATTAAGGTATATTGTAGATATTTCTGTATGATGGATATGTTTTTCATAATGTGAGTAGAAATATAAAAATTTTTTCCGAATATAAGTCTTGATGTTGTTTGCTACACCGGTCTTTGTGTGTTGGCACAATACAGAAATATTCGTCCAAGTGTAAATAAGGAACTTTATTTTGTTTGATTTGACAGCAAAAGAAGAGGTGATGGAGGGCATCCTATGCAGATGCTGCCGCGTACACGCGTTAAGTTTCCCGTTTGAGAAGAACTGGAACATGCACGGTGGACAAAATTTGTGTCTCATTCTTGTATTTTTTCCGTGGTAGCAACATAAACTTTGGTGCTTTTTGTGCTCATCCTGGTGAGTAGTCCGTTATTATCGCTTCCAGGACTGACTTTAGTTGAGGCTTCCTCTCCTGAGTTGAGACTCTAAGTGACTCAATGCACGAGTTAGCTCATCGGGACGTGCTTCCAGACTGAACTGTTTTGGTTTTGGTAAAGGCACAAAGTTGCTACTCATAGCGACTTTGTGAACAATTTGGGCGAGAAGAAACATCCTTTTATGTTAGACCATGTAATTTCAAAGATGTTATGGACCATGTTTGCCAACTTAGAAATAGTATCTGTGCTGGTACGCCCAATATCCCGAGTCTGACTGGGTAGTCGTTGTAACCTCAGTTATGTCAGTATGGCATCGGAAACTTTATCACAAGACAGTTATTTCAACTGTTGGAGGAGGTGTGTACGTACTATTTTTGTCACCTTGGTCTAACCGATTAGGTAAAATATCATTATTTTATCTTCGTTGTCCAAAAATTCTCATTTAAGAGCCCTTCTAAGTTTTTTATATTAATAAATGGCGTAGGGAATTATTACAGTCTCACTCACCTCGTTTAATGTGTAAGTGTCCATAGCTGCAACGATAACGATATGGTTTAATTTCGTCTCCTCCGCGAAGATATTGCGCAAGCTGCGCTTTCACTTGGCTTAACCACAGTTTCGGTCCCGCCATCTAAAACGGAGGATATTTCCAGCAGATCCTCTTCGGATCTCATTGTTAAGTAAACGCGGAGTTGACGAATACGAATGTCTTTCTTGATGTATCCTCGTCGGGGTCACCGATTATAAATTATAAAATTAAAATGGGGCATAAAATGTAAACAAACTTGGTTGAAGTGAATTATAAAATATTTTTAAAATACTGAAAAGGAATCAGATACATTTAAATTGGTGGAAAAGAAAAAATTTACGAACAGTATACATTATCCCAAGTCCATAGAGATGGAAGCTCAGAAAATTCACTACAGACGATGAGTCGTATGAAAGAAGTTGAGCAGGACTCCTTGACGAGGTGCTAGTTGAGAATGTTGAACACTTCCTCACTTTGGTGTGAATAGAAATAGCCGATTGACTACGGGTACCTGCTCAGTTATGTCAGTGAGCATGTCCTTATTAGGGCCTATTCATAAGAACGCGAGTATCTGCTTACGTTTTTGAACATTTGTGCACATGCTCAACTTTATTTATATTACTCGATGCCTATTGCTTCACTAGAACCTCCTACCACCTTAGTTTTATTATTCAGTAAAACAATAAGGTTTTCAGTCTTAAATATTACTCCACTAATTTTTGCAAATCAATATATGAATTTTTAGAGAACTGATTAAATAATTAATGTGCTTAAGAGTGAGTGTCCCTTATAATTTCCAGGACGCTGGTAAATAAAGTTCAATGTCGTCATCCGCCCTTAAGTTAACACACTGACTGAAATTCCCTGAGATGCCCCATGAGAGCAAAATGTTAGATCTTGGCATGTCAATATAGCAGCTGCGAAAATTGTTTGTAGTTCTATACGATTTCTCAGTTCTCACTCGTTGAAGGGTTTGTTCTGCTCGTTGAAGGGTTTGTTCTGCTCGTTGAAGTAAATGCAATTTCTGTGATACTGTCTTATATATCGAACTCTCTTCTTACACGTAATCATTTCGCAGATGTATACAAAACATGAGATTAGAATGAACATATTCTCAGAAAAAGGATAGTTTGAATGGAGGCATTTTAAGGCATAATAATGAAAATGCGAACATTTTATTTTGCCTCTTTAGAAAGAATGTTGGCTCATTAAAATAAGTTACACAATTAAAATTAAATGAATCCGATAATTTAAATTCTAGTTATTGAATACAGTTATCACTGTTTATGCATTTTGACGAGCCAAATAGGATAAACGTTAAAACTGTAAACAGAGACTTTTTCGCTAAAATTTTACCGAAACCAATTCAAAGACAACTGAAATGAGTAAATGAAAAACTTCTAAAACCATAAAAATATAGAACATTATTTGTTAAAGAAAAATAATTTTTATCGTTTGTTTACTCAGAACAAAAACAGAACAAACAACTGCCTTTTATACCTTTTTCAGCTTAACATTTTAGCGTAAGTACGAACCAACACATATAAGAGAAGTGATAAGACATACAAATGATCATGAATTGCTAACAGTATCCCGTAAGCTGTAGCTAGTACTATTTTTCACCATTTTTGAAAACATTACATGCACCATTTTTCTTAAGAATGGAAGTAATCAACCCCTTTCACTTCGCCACAAAAAACAGAAGAATATGACAAATCCGCAAACTTCCCTGCAGTATTTACTATAACCAGAAAACACCAGAAAAATAATATGTCAGTTATATACAATTAATATGAAATTTTAGATTAAAGTTTTGAATATTGAGTCATTAAAATTTTCATTAATATGTTAAGAGTAGGATCAACTTTTCTTGCGAAAATATTTGCGCTTACACTTCAATGTCCTGTATACTGACTTGCAAATTTACTTTGGCATTTGACCGTGTGGATTTGTGGGAAGACATTTTCTTACCCGATTGCGCTAATCACGATTATCTTATTCTGAAATTGTACGTCCGTGATTCGTGGCCAACAGCTAAGAAGGGTAACAATGAATGTCATCCAATCACGAGAGTAAATAGTCGTAAAATCTAAAGAAAAAATGGATGACTGGTTACCAGTTTATCCTAACGTATGAATGTCACTAGCTTGAAAACAAAATTAATAAGTTTCTTTGTATACATTTATAATTTAAAAAAATACTTTTAAAACAATAATTGATACACTCTAAAGATGTTCCAAAATATCAAGTAACAGGGTTAAAAAAAATTTTTCTCACTATTCTTTCAAGTTACCATTGGCATCCTGATCACATTGGTAAGGGTAATTTCACAAATAAGGAAGTGGGTTACTGGAGTTTTAAAGACTCTTAATGTTGGGATGTCCATCTAGTTATTCTCCTGTCTAAAGAAAACAATATAGGAATATTTTCCATGACAATATTGTTTGCTTTCCAAAGTCCCACACTCCATCATATATGAGTCATTCCTTGCAGGTGCAGCCCTTCTCGAAATGTGAAATCACTGGGTAACATAGTGACTTCCGTTATTAGGTAATTATGTCTATAAATATGCGTTTATTTATGTTTAACAAGTATTGATGAAATAATGTGGAAGACAATGGAAAACATACAAAAAATAATATTTATAACATATACACAATTTTTTTTGTAGAAATTTAAGTAATGTTCAGACAATTATTTTAATTTTAAAATACTTTACTCCATTGGTCCCACTGATTATCATAAAATGAGGGGGGAGGGGGACATGTTACCACCCCAGCTGCTGTACTTCTGCCTGCATTTCAAACTTTCCGTGTATGTTATGCGTTTAATGAATACAAATATTACCTTGGTTGAAAAAAATGGTAATCTGTAAAAGTATAGATATTTATTTTTCGTGAATAATTATTTCAACTCGTAGACTAAAAATAAATCAGTGCGCATTGTATATGGCATAAAATGAAGGAGATTCTGCAATAAGACAGAAATTGGAAACTAAATACAACTCTCATGTCGAGTACAAAAAATGAAGTGCGGAAACCTGAGTTAGAATGCGAAGTTGGATCCAAAGAAGACAACGCGTTTTTCTGTGCTGTACTCGACCTAAAGGAAGATATACATTTCCCACTGACAAAGGGAAAATGCGCAGTCTTGTACAAACGATCGTTTGTTAAATTAACAGTTTATGATTTAGGAACAAACGTTTGGTTCTACTTCAAATAGTATGAGGCAGTAAGTAATAGAGGACCTTCAGAGATTGCAAGGTGTCTTTTAAATCATTTTAAGGCAATTTTAAATGCGTGTTGTTAAGGAAATGGTATTATTTGCAGATGCTTGCTACAGCCGAAACAAGAATATATATGATAATCGCATCCATTGTACTGTACAGTGTAGAAATAAGGCATTATAATTAAATAATGCGATTACGTTATTTAAACGTATATCGGGCAGTGTGAAGCAGACTATGCCCATATTAAAAAAGCATATGTTGTGGCCCTAGCCGTCAACGCCAGTCTTCCGCTGGCAAGAATAAATTACCCAAACATTTTTTAAGAAAGGGAAAGTATAAATTGAAACTACTTTCTATAGATATGATGGTATTGATAGAAAGGGAAAGTGATATTCACAAGGGATAAATAAATTGGACATAAATACTAGTATTTGAAATTAAAATTGAAAAACCTTCACCAAAACAAACTCTAGTTCAAAATGATACATTCCCAATGTGAATTGAGGAATCTGACACTCAATCATCATGAAATGAGTGTTATACGTTTGTCACTTGAACGGTTAACCAAAGAAACTCCTAAGTTACTCCGGAGGCACTCCCGTAATAAATGTAATGGACGTGATTACTTTTACTTCTGACAACGTATGAGACGTGATATTTTCTAACACTTGTCTTAATATTTCTGCCATTTGTCTCTGAAATATGTTTTTCAATTTATATTTTCGATAATTATTTTTGCATTGCCTAACAGAGAAAATGCCACGCTGTTAAGGAATGCTAAAAAAAAAAAAGCCGCCCAAATTTCACGCATAGATAGCCAAACATATGCAGAACGTATGGTTTAATTTTAATTTTCAGACAAGGCTCCAGGCAGGATGTGTGGTCAGTAGTGGCAACTCCTTTATGGGCTATACATTCCTGAACTCGACGTGACCTCGATTCTTTGAAGTATTTGAATTATGACCTGGGTTGTCGTGGGTGATATTTTATTAATCCGAGTCCACAGTGGATTTACATTTTGTCGGGGTGGGAGTGTGTTCAACTGGTGTCCAATCGTGTCCCACAGATTCACAATTGGCGAGAGATTGTGACGTCGATTCGGCCAAGGAAGCACGCACATATTTCAAAGCATTGGGTCTGACCTATTGTGTGTGGTCAGGAGTTTTCGTGTTGAAAACATGCGTTTGGGACGTCCTGTAGATATGATAGTACTACGGGCCAAAGCTCCTCATGAAAGTACCGGCGTGGCGTGCCGTTAATGTGCCCATAATGCACACTAGAGGTGACAGGTTGTTGGCAATGATAGCACCTCAAGACATGACCCCACATCGACGCCAGAGGAATCCATCAATTGGCTTCGACTCTCACGCAGTGATCATCGTTGGCGAGACACATTGAGACGAAGGCTTGTTCTAGCCAACAAAACATTGGTTCGTAAAGGACCAAAAGTATATTTAGTTGCCCTAACAATATTATATGTTGTGTAAAAAAAACTTGGAAAGCAACGAAATTAATTTGGTCCTTATAACAAAATACGCGATTGAATTAACAAAACTTCTATGCTGTGCCTAAAGAAATTGGACTGTCAACAAAATATTTGGTTAAATAAACTCTATAAATTGGTTTTCCTACTAGTTTGATTGCCTTCGTTCTTAAATACAGCTGGAGAGATTGTTTGTATTTTTTTTTTTTTTTTTTTTTTACAATTTGGACAGAACCATTGTGTTTAATGCATTTATTGAAGCTTAATAATAATATAAACATCATGAGAAAATAAATTAATCCGGGCAACAAAACACTAAATCTGTTCAGCTTAAAATAGTTATTTATTTATTTAAGCACGCTGCACATTATTTAAAATGCTTTTATCTAAAAACCTTCGAATTACCTCACTAGTCGCCTTAGCTGAGGTTGTTAGATCGTAGTGCTGAGGCGAAAGTGATCTACGCTTGAATCTCGGTCCGGTTTATAACATTTTATATTAACCGAAATTGTTTAATGTTTGCAGGACCAAATAAATCTTTAGTTGCACCAATCACATCTTAGCTTGGGACAAAAAGAAAAGCAAATAATTGGTTTTCAGCAACAAAATATTTAATTGCCTTCATACAATTAATTTGGTTGCGCCAAACAAACACTCTTTGATTCACACAAAACAAATTTTCTCGGTGCAGAAATGGGATTCGTTAATAAATATTACACTGTTCCATTCTGCAATCAAGGAAGCTCTTGTGCGAAATCATTGCATGCGATGAGGACAATGGCTGACTGTTGAGGGTAGCCGTAGGAAAGAATGGCTGGACAACAAAGCTGCCTCAGCCAATTGGCGTACACTATCCGTGTTTGTATTCGACAATCCAAAACTACCCAACACATTTCACACAATGTCGCCAGTCGTGTATCGTGGTTGTGCTACGACATGGCGTCTGATGCAACGATCTGTGAGATCTGACGTACGTCTCCGAGCTTCGGTCCCACCACGAAAATGTGCATTTCCTTTCTGTGACCACTATCGCCGAATGCGGTCGACGGTTGTAGCATAGCGAGGCGTTTAGTCCGCAATATGGCACAAGGGTCAACCGACAATACAGAGACCTATAATGAAACCTCTCGTGAACTCATCCATTTGACGGAATTGTGTATGACGGCATCTCCAACGCATTTCAACTTCTTGTTCGTTCTCCAGACACAGAATGTCCAAAACACTCGTTTTATGTGGCCGTGACTTATTGAATGACGTCTTCACGTGCTGATTGTCTATCTCACGCACGTAGTTAGTGTGATTTTAAGTCATGGTTTCTCTCTAGTACACTCTTAATGAAACTGCAATTCTTACATTAGTAATTACTTATGAAAGAATGCTCAAAGAGATATTACACTTTTGTTTTAATCTATTTTATATTGTATATTAAAATGAAATATGTGACCATAGCTATTGTTTAAAATCACAGATAAGTGTATCAGGATTTGACGAGGCCGAAGCACCCGGAAGAAACCCACCCACTAATGATTGTGACCAATGCCTCTTCCTCCGCCCATAACATCCATAGCAATGGAATAAACTCTTTACACCTTTGCACAAATATCAAATGGAAACTCAAGTAATATTAACCATTACATAGGAACAAATAACAAAATTAACTTTTTCAGTTGTGAGAAATGAAAAACAATTGACCAATACAAACGTATTAATGATTCTTAATACAATTTAAAGAAATTTAAATTATTGAGATATAATTTCAAAATTGAATAATCTTGCGCTTGAAAAAAATTACAATTAACTTCCCAAAAGTAATTAACTGCCCATAAAATAAAACATGTATTAACTACTGTTCCCTCTTGAAGCCCACCCCATGTTCCCTGTTCCCTATTCCTCAGGCCATGCTATATCTAGTGTAGCCAGCCCCTCCCCTCCTCCAAAGAGTTCATGACATCAGGTGTTGTGGAAACTATTTAAAGGTAGGGCTGATTCTCGTGCCAGCGAAATGAAACCCCGATGACGTAATGGAAGCGTCGCACCGTCACCAGGCAACGCCGACGAAGTTTATAAAATGATTTATTATGTATTTATTAAGGCAATCTTTTGATACTAAGAGCATACCTGTATATTAACCGTTATGAATTATTGAGGAGTCCTTCAAAACACATGTTACCCGTTTACGCTGCCTCAGGGTTAAAATTAAAAAAAAATCCTAAAGGAAGTTTTTATAAATATTTATGAGTGGTCTTTCAAATCAACAGCATTACTATATATCATCGAGTAGTGAGCTATTAAAACCTTGAAAACGAATTTTTATCCTTTCCATTCCCTTATGGGTTGAATTGAAATATATGTATATATAATATGATTTTAGGTATTTATATAAGAAACCTTTCCTATTGAGGGTAAGTTCAAAATAATAGATGAAAGGGTTAATGAACTATTGAGGAGACCTGCAAATTACACTTCCCCTCGCCCATTTTCACTCTTTATACTACATGTTCGTGCATTGCATGTAGCGGTTTGGGCTGTGCGTTTATGAGAGAATGTGCGAGTGAGTCAGCCAGCGAGTCAGTCTGTCAGCCAGTCGAAAACTTAATTTTAGGCAGAGATTTAGATAAGAATCTTATACATATGAAATATTTTAACAAGATTGAACGAAACAGTGCATGCTGACATTATCCATCAGAATCATCCAATAAGACAATAGAAACCTCTTTTGCATGCCTTTTTGTCAGATTATGCCAGGTGGAACATTAATGGTGAATGTTGGGAGGAAATAAACTTAATTTACATCGTATTTTGTACAAAAGATGTGCTACAGTTGGCCATGTAAACTTACATGATTTCAGTGTGTCAGAAACATACATTCGAAATGGCAGCAAGAAAAATAATTTTGGTAAACTGGTACTATCTGTTAAACCGTTTAACAAAATTCAAGCAATATTTGTGTGCTGACAGTATCAATTATAAATATAAACATTCCTTGACAGAGAATTTCTATCGGAATTTTAGTACAATAGTGTCAAATAATAAAATAAGAGCTTTTGTATCGCATCTCGGAAACTAATCAACCGATCTCTACCTAATTCTTCACACAGGTACCAATACGGCAGGCTATGTAACGCAACATGATTTAAGTGGATCAGACATTTATTTTCAAAATGAGGCCTTGAAAATATTTAAGTAAACCCTATCTACCAAAACGTAAGACTGATTACAACAGAAGTTGACTCTCCATATCCTACCTCCGTATAACAGATGGCTGCACGCCAGCTTATGGCACAAAATTTCTGGTTTCGAGTCTTCCTAGTGTTGCAAATCCTTATGGTTCAACTTATAATAATATTGCTGTTAACTAGATCTTAAGGTCCTCTACCAAAGCTTTTAAGAACATCGTCAAAATTATTTGTTTAAAAAAATATGAAATTAGTCTATTTATTAACATCTAGTTACACTCAAAGCATTCAACAACCTTTGAAAATGACGTTAACGTTTGCTTTAAAATATCTAGTATGGGAGTGGGAATTGTATCAATATGTTTATTTCTATTTTATTTCTTATAGGGTTCAGTTAAGTTCAATAGGCGTATTAACAGACAGTGCAGCTTGTATTTCAAAACTATTCAAAGCCCGTCATATGTGTCACATGATGAAGGCAGTCACAAAATGTGTCACATTAAGACGCTGTTCGTTTTTTGGCATCCATCGTCAGACATAAAATCCCAACGAAGTTTATCAGTGCGAATACTCCACAGTAAGATAAACAAATTCAGACCTTGGTCTTTAAATTTTAGATATCAATTCAGAGGGATTGTTATCTGAACATTATGACTTGAAATAAAAACACTGCTAGTCTAAAATTGGTAATTTTTTCAGCCATTTAGTGATCCATTTTTTACTTGAAACATAAACACATCGGCTACGTACTCGGAATTAAATTTGTGCCTATAAATTTTTAATGAAAATGTGATTGTAGTATTTAGTAATTACGTTTTCGAATCAGAAATTATTATTTAATAATGTGGACATATATCTACAGCTAAACTAACCAGAAATATTATAGTCTTAGTAACCATACAAATTTGGTAACAATTTTTGAATTAAAACTCCGCATGTATTTAACTTTTACACACACACACACCTTTATTGATAGAGCGTCGAACCGGCATGCCTTATATAAACATGAAAACAATAATTAATAGATTTATTCACATGAAGAATTACTTAAAATTTTAGCAAATGTGTTATGAGGTAAAGAGAAAGTTTTTAAGAATGTTCTTTTAAAAGTAATAATTTCATAATATACGTCAAAAAGGAATAAAAAAAACATAATCCGAACGATATGTTTTCTTTATAATCTTGCAATTAATTATAATGGAAAATAAAATTAAGTAATGGAGACTGAATACATCATATTCTAGCAGATGGAAATCCTGCAAACTCGCGGGTCTTCGCGTGTATCTGCAGGTTATCGTTTCATAAAAAGGGTTTACCACATTTGTGTACTGCGGGCGGTATCCATCGTAGACTCCTATTTCGTGTCTTTGATCCCCATTGTTGAATGCAAACGATGCACCGCAGTTGCGGCATTCGTGCGAAGTATTATTATTGATGATGAAATCTATGGAGTTGAAGATGTGCTAGATAGTGCAGAGAATGTCATCTCTAATGATTACACTGGAAAAGGAGTCGCAAGCGATAATGGAAGAAAATGTATCGGTATCGAAATAGGCAATACCGCCAAGGACTATGACAAGACATCCGTTATAGACAGGTAATCAAACAGAGGCTTCACGTTGATATCTTTCAGAAAACATGTGGAATAAGTAGCCAAAACACTGCGTGTGAAAATTCGCAATTATTAATTTATTACTTGTATGCCGCATTAGAGGACAAAAAGGAAATATATCATAATGCACGCATATAACCTGGCAATTGCTAACTAACGTTATGGTTCCAAGCACAAATAACACCTATGGCATAATGCGCAAGACGAATGCATTTCGCTGTACAAAGAAGATCGAAGGTATCGATCTGGTCTAGCTTGTACATATGCTTATCGACCATTACTCTCACAATAATGAGCTAACTGTACATTTGCGCAAATATTAATGTTAACATACATGAAACTTACCTAAAAATTGCAAAATTTGTAACAATGTTTGTACGTGAATTTCTGTTTGTACGTGCCCATTTGCAAATGCTATGGAGATTCAAGCAACCGCCAAAGATGAGGCATGATGATAGGATCTGAGTTCGATACTCAACTATTTTGAGATGTTTTGTTTTCATTCGGACTTACACAAAATCTGATCGATTTTTCAAGTGATAGAATGATTAGTAAATATAATGAAAACACTCAAAGAAAAAGCGAAGTTGGTAATTTGAAGCCACAGTAGTGAATCTTGAAGAGTGAGACAAGATGAAAGTCCGGAGCCTCAATGTTTGGAATATAACAAAAAAAGCTAACAAAATAATTTAGAATGATTCGGCGGGAACGTAAGACCTAACTGTTTCCTTGGCCAATAAAGATTAAACGAAATTATATCATGGCTGGCACATGTGAAAAAAAAAGTGGAAATATAACCCGATAGTAATTATATATATGTGTGTGTGTATTTGTATGTTTGCGTGTGTGTGAGTGTCACCAAAATAGTTGCACCTACAAAGAGGTGTCGGATTGCAATGCTATTGCTATTCAGAAGGAAGGCAAAAGCCACTAAAGACAAATATGAGCAATATTCCTCGCGTTACACATACGTTTCCGTATGACTTCGGGCCGCCACGTTTGCGAACACATTCCTCCAGATGTTACGGAATGGAGTTTTAGAGGTCACAAGTAGTGTCCTGTGGTAATCTATCTCAATCACCTAGAATATTAGCTCGCAATCCTTGAGGAATTTGCGGCAGGTGTGTAGCTGCGATGATGCGGCCAGCAGTACTCTGCAAATTTTCGACTGGTGATATATCTGATGATGCTGCTGGCCATAATAGAGTATAAAATTCTTTAAGGCACGCTCTTGAAAAGACGGTTGTGTGAAGAGCAGCGTTGTCCTGTTTGAATGGACTATAGACGTTGGCGTTCACAATAGCATGGCCGCTGGCTGCAGGACTTCAGCGACCGCAGTATCCCCACGACCGGTCTGGCGTGCCGCGCGGCGAAATGGCCATCCCGCTTCCTGCAACCCGAAGATGCGACCCTTCTCGAAGGCGCCCAACTCTTGGAAGTGCTATCTAACTTGTCTCCGAGGTCTGTTACGTTTTGAAGTGGTGCTGCCGACAAAATAGCGTGATTCGTAAATTGAATCATGCTACAGAGAAGATCTTGTATAGTCTGGCAGTTACAGCGATAATACATTCCCTTGCTGACGTCACTTGTACATCTGGGCGTTAACATGAATGATATATATTTCTATCATTGTCAGTCTACCCACCACGTTTCATCCCTGCCAGTTGCTGCTTTGTATGTGCAACTGTTCTTTTTGGGACGCCGAGGTCTTCCGAGCACTTCCGAGCCGTCCCAAAGTAAGCGAAACTCTGACCTTTACTACCAGATTAAAAATACTTACGACTATAACCAGCAATTGTAATATTACTTACTTATATAGATAATTTAGAGAATACAGGGATAGCAATAGTAACTATACTACATTTACTTTTGCGGGTCTGATTAATACGTGTAGTGTAATTCATTGAAATTCTGAACAAGGAATCACTTCACCTTGGATTTTGCATGAAATCATATATTGATAAGTGAATTTTTATGGCATTAAGTCATTAATATTGCCCATTGTAATTTGTCTGTACCTTTGTAAACGTCGCGCATTTTTCATCACGTGTTACAAAAATTAAAATTCGAAACATATTCATTTGTTTTCATTAATGCCATACTAGTCTCAAGCCTTTCATGCTTATTGCTAACATTTTTACTGTCAAAATTTTTATTAGATTTAATATTTTTATTTTTATGTGATTCAAAATGTTTTATTACTTTTCCCAGAAACTTTTCGCAGATGCGATTTAATATCCTGGTTTATAGAATGTAAAAAGGTCTTATTCATGCACATTAAAAACCGTGTATTATAAAAGAAACTGCAATGAAATTGGAAGTAATTTATTTATATTACTACTAACGCAATTCGTCAAAAGTAAAGTTGTTTGGAAGAAATGTTTTCAGAAGGTTTCTTGTTTACTCTCCAGGGAACGATATTAATTAAACTGCTTCAAAACGGTGTATTAAATTAACATTACTTTTTGTGTTAACACTTACGCAGATCATTCTCAAGGTGATAAAGTTGACATTTGTGATTTGTGTATGCTGTTAGAAGTAAGTATGTGCTTAGAAATATTATCAATGTCGAAGTCAAAGAATGTTTCTCAGAAAGTCCTCTGCGCGTAGTGGCCCCGCGGAATTACACGTGAACTAAAATAAAACTCAAATGTTTTGATTGATGCAGTATAAGGGGCCACAGAGGCTCAGCGGCTAGAGCGGCTAGAGGGCCTTCCACCAAGGTGTGCTGGGTTCCATTCACTGTGGACTCGCTCCTGGATTTTTACACGTGGGAAACGTGCCGAACGATGCCACTGGTTTCATCGGGGGCTCCCGTTTCCCGTGCTCTTGCATTCCGGCTCTGCTCCATTACACACCTCGTTTCACCCTTATCAACACTCAATACCCGAATTTCAAGAGCCGCTCAAACCTATCCATTCCACTCCACTGTATTGCAGTGCAAAATTTTCGGCTTACTTGATAAATACCGTAACGTCTTACATTAAATAGAAGGTATTAAGCGGATTTAATAAAGGATATATCTCCTGGAGAAAAGAGAAAATTAATCTAATTCCTTTCCTCTCATTTTGAGATTTATAGCTAGGATACTTACTAAACTTAAAATAACCTTTATCTCGTCGAAAAAATTTAGGTAATATCTTGTTTGAATAACTTACGATAACGAAGCAAAAAAATTGTTTCAACTTTAATAGTTGTAACAAAAATAAACGAACACAAAATAATTCTAAACGAATAAAATATTTAACTAATGGTTATTAAAAAATGTCGCGTAGCTAAACTGCGATAAAACTAAGTTAGTGCCAAAAAAAGCGTAGATGTCAGAATATCCCGTAACTCTCATTAAATATTAACAAAATTGTACAAAGCAATGCTGTAAAACTATGTTATTAATAATTTTAAAATGTAATGGAATGTTTTTAACATGTACGCAGTATGGAATATTTACAACACAATAAGCTGCAAAGATTTTAACGCTACTATTAATAAGTTGTGATTTCCATTACGAATTTGCCGCTCTCCTGAAGAAAAGTTGGAAAGGTACCACTTTTATATGGAAATAAACTTTTCCATTTGGCCTCTTTACGCGCATTCAATGATACAGCCAATTTTGGAACAATTTATTAGAATAAGTTATTTATTAAATCGTGTAGGTATGGCTTCGTTACAAAATACGTCAACAAATTCGTGACGGCTAAAAAAAAGCATTAATTAGTTTATAACGTGTTAGTAAATTTCTTCTAAATAACGTTTAAAAATGTTAAATCACCACAGAATTATTAAAAACTAATCTCAATACGAAGGGCGAAAAAAACAAAAACGCCACCCTCGGGTTACAATAAACATAAAATGCTGCTAAATGCTTATTTTTTACCCGTTGACTAATCTCTAAATGCTCCTAGCCAGAAAATCAATAAAAAAATCGGTGGATGCAACATTATAAGTAGACGTGACGTAATCACAAGATTAGGTAGCAGAAAGTATAACAAGGCACCAAGATGCAACCAGTTTAATTGTTATAAAAAAAGTGTAGATGACTTCGGGCCAAATTGCGTGGTGGAAAGTGGAACTTTTTCAAGGAAAGGAAACAGTAAAATAAGTATGGAAAAGGATCCAAAGGGATAAAGAAGACGTAATCGTCTGTATTCGAACTACGTACCAGCCTGCGGTCGTACGCAACTATTGAAAATGTCTTATTGGTAATGTCAACAAAATTGTGACACAGGATATCTGCCTTACATATCACCGGTTTTCTTAGGCGTTATCGGTGTAAATGGGAACCAGGCGTTAGAGCGAAATAACCAAAAGGAAACCTCCGCAAATATTTTTAGTTAAACGTGTAGAGGACCGCACCGTTTCTAATGCTACCCGCTGCCGCGGTGTAGGCGTTTTATGACCCATCTTCGCTAGTTTGCTTCCGAACGCATCTTTGCGATGCACCGTGTTTCAGATTGCGTTTTAGGGATTGTGACCACTCTCCCACGCTATGATCGCTATCTTTTGCTTCAACGCAAACTTTCACGTCCACACGCACTTCGCGACGACAGTTGGCATTACTTCGGTGGTAAGTAATCACCGTATTGAATAAAATCGATGTTAGTTTGGGTCTTCTAAGTTTCCAGAAAGCTATCTGTGACACCACTGTAATAAAAAACACTAAGGTTATAAATTACATGAAGTAAAATATCTAAATGGTGTTCTTTTCTAGAGCAATGTTGGAATCCTTGAAAACAGGTTCATCGTTTCCACCACTTACAACACTCTTGACTGTGACGTCCAAACAGAGCAAATGATGGGCAGTTTAATGCGCCGTCCACACTGTCACTCATTGATCACGTCTAAAAAGCGCGTCATGTTATGCACTTTTCTCAGGATTTTATATTTATACATGATTCAAAGAGCAGTGGCTGCTCCTGCGCACGCTATTTGCATTAGGCTCTCTCTCGAAATATTATTAATCGTTTGCAGATCCCCCATCGAAGTGAAAACGTGTCAGCGTTTATGGTTAAGTAATGATTTTTTCATGAAATGCCAATTATTATGGCAAAGGTGCTGTCTTTTAAACACAACTGCTTTTCAGCTATCGTACGTATTTGTGGATAAAGTGAAGGTAATTTTTTTCGTATCATGTGTTTATCGGTTTTGATAATTATCTACATATATAAGTGTCCCCATTAACCGATGAAATTATATAAATCAATAGTAGTCTGGTGTTTACGGAAGTGCATGTAATTAATGGGAGATGAAAAAGATTTGTTAATAACTATTATTCAGAAACGTCTATCATTCAACTTAAATGTCTACAAATTAGTGCTAATTTATAAAACGGGCATATAGTTTGATATTTTACTTAACAAAGCCATTTGTGTTTAACAGTTTTTGGCAGTGAAAATGTTTTAAGAAAGGAGTATAACATAAAATAATTCAAATTAATATTTAAAATGTCATTTCGACTATATAAGGAAATTAACAAATAAAGTAAATTATTTATTCACTTTTCAATTATGTTAAACAACCATCTTTTCTATTGTAGACGATATTTAAAAACTTATGTTATCGCCATTGTGAATATGAAGACATAGTTGCAATAATGAGACCTTCTAAATGGCAGGATTGAAACAGAGAGAGACTTTAATATAATCCATACCTATACGACAGTGTATAAAGAAACGTTAAGGATACCATCAAAAATTTTTTAATTGCTTTGTGTAATCAAGAAAACAAACAAACTCGTCTAAATTGGTGCACCGCGTACCAGCAAGGATTTTAAAGGTGTTGTGTAGATAAATCAACAAAGTGTTACTGGGCTGATAAACATCTTCTCGCTAACTCAGATCACAGCTATAAAATACGATATACCAAATTTTCATGTCATTTTAGCACGTAATATTTACCACATGCAACTGGAATACTACCGTTCACACTATAACTGCATACACATGAACAGATTAATATTTAATAATTGAATTTAATAACTTATTCAGTGGTGTGTATGAAAACATTTATGGTTTATTGGATTTCATTGAATTTTATTAGTATATTGTGTAAAACAAGCAGAAAAAATTTTATTACAGAAATTTTTTGTTTTCATTATTTTATAAAAGCTAGTTATTGTCCTAAGGTTATACATTTGCCATAAACACATTACAAAAAAAATTAATGAATGAAACACGTTTTCGATATTACAGGGATGTCCACTTTTATTAAGACCTTATTGTTCTGGTTTACCTTGACATGTTAGCCTCGTAATGGTTTTTACTCTGGCCGTTAAAGACATTTTAACTAGTGACAAACATAGCTGCTGCCATTTACAATGCACGAACCCTAAGCATTTGTCCATGTTTTGGCTCAAAAATATTTTTTAACTGTTGGGCCTACAAAATCTCTTAGGTTAGATGGTGGTTAATTTTTGTTTTCCTTAAAGAATATTCTTTTATGAGTTTTGCTAGTAAATACTGAAAGGTGTTCGATGAAGTTATATTAATCGAAATGACCAACTGCATCACCGAACCTTACAGTGGCACTGGAAAGGGCATATCAATAGAAAAACTGGACACTGTATAAATCCTTTTCTAGTGTCGAGTCAAAAATACGAGAGAGAACAGTAGAGTAATCGCTGTAGATAAGGGACAAAAAAAAAATGAATAAACAAGGGAGTTAATTTCCAAGAAATGCCACAAGCCTGTTCTGTCTAGAAAACATAATTATAAATTACATGGCGTGGAGGGTTTTAAACCGTATTCAGTAATGATTGAACTGGCTGCAAAATAATTAAACAATTCCGATAAGTTTCATCCAACACTCTGTGTGTATTCTACCAAGAACGATACAATATGAGGGCATGCATTACTAAACAATATAATATAAACGCTGATGGTAAATAACATGTTTTTCCTTGCATGTGTTAGTGTTTTCCAGAAAATTTTGCGAAAGGAAAATCGGTCCTAAAACTTAAAAGAAAAATGTAATAATAGCAACTTCATTTTTTAATTATAGTCTCCGTACGAAGCCTTTTATGTAATTTACATGAAATTCAAATAACTTTCTTGAACAAACACTATAACAATGTAAGATTTTATTTATAATATTTGAAACTAAGAAGTAACGTATTTAAAATATGCATGAAAATCCAGTTTAGGACTCATCTTGTATAAACGCCTACCCCTCTCTCAGACTCTTTTTCAAAGCTACAACAAGAGCTGCTACACACACTTGCATCGAATTAGACTGTTCTTACGTGTGCCTTTACGTTAGTTCATTCTAACTTATTTCTTTCAGAGTTACCAATTTTCTGATTTATGTAATTGTGTGTTGTGTGTTTCGAATTTAAGTTTTTCTACTGTAATGCTGTTTTGAAATTATTATTTCCAAATTAGGTAAACCTAAGTTTTGACTCTCTAAATAACGATTATTTTAGGTTTTGTGGTTTTGCCTTATGTGTTTAAGTTCTGCATTTCTACTGCATGACTTCTATAAGTTGCGTGCTTCCAATATAGCTCTTGATTATGACTTTATAATTTGTAACTGTTGTAATTTGTAATTTTCTGATTTACGGGGGTTCTTAATGATTTTCAAGTTATGCTAGTAATATTTTGTAACTATGATTTTTTATTCAAGAATTCTAAAATGTGACTGTTATAAGTTGTGCCTTTCTAATTTATGTGATGCTCCACTTCCCACTCTCTTAATACTTATTGATTTTCTCTCCAGTAACAGTTTAAAAAATGAGTTTTTTTTTCTTGAAAATTACACAACGTTCTAAATATATAATATCAAACATTACAATAAGAAATTAATACCTTAAAATATGCATCGAAACATTTTACAATAAACAAGTTTCATTTGTAAAGCCACCTTCCTGATTTGTTGCTTCTCACTTGGTTGCCCGGACATCTTAAATAAGGATGGTAATTTATACTTGTACACAGTTGCAGCATATAAACAGTACATAGAGCAAATAACCGTGGAAAGAAGTCAGAACGTTTTCTTTCCACGGTTCTAAGCCTCCGACCAATAAAAGCTTAAATACTTATCTGGCCGCATTGATTCGAGAAGACAGTCATTCAAAGCGACAAGTTACAAAAAGCTACGGTAAAAAATATTGAAATATTAGAGTATATCCGATTACTGATAAAGATATTTTACCATTTCTACGACAACATTAGCATTCTGTGCCTTATTTCGATTCCCAAAACCCCTCACATAATATTTTTGAAATGAGAAATCTACTTTAGAAACAAAAAAAAAATATATATATATATGTATATATATATATATATNTATATATATATATATTACATATGCTCTAGTGAGTGGCGCAACCAGAAAAATGTGGTATTGTATTATGTTATGTGCAGGTAGGCAGTGGTAAGACGTAGATAAACTTTTTTCGATATCCTAAGGATGATAAATTTTTCTTGATCAGAATTTAGGTTCTTC
The DNA here is from genome assembly GCA_002778355.1 of Clitarchus hookeri. Taxonomy (NCBI): domain Eukaryota; kingdom Metazoa; phylum Arthropoda; class Insecta; order Phasmatodea; family Phasmatidae; genus Clitarchus; species Clitarchus hookeri. The sequence continues at coordinate 409,419 of NQII01002287.1, forward strand.
CGCAAAACAAAATTAAATTCGTTCACTTATTCATATATATATAATATATAAAGGCTGAGTATAAAAGAATACCCAAATTTTAAGGTCTATAATATCATAACAAAACAACCTACAACCTGGATTGACCAATCAAATGAACAGCGGAACCGTGAAGTTTGTGTACCATACATTCATAAATGTTCAATGTGACCATCATGAAAGGCCCGAACGACATCTACGCTATAATCAAACTCGTTCCACGCTCTAGTCAGTATTTCCGGTGTTACGGTTTGGATGGCGTTCGTAACTCTCGGTTTGAGGTGGTGAGGGGGTAGTGAGCTCGCAATCGACACGTCAATGTGATGGGGACGGGCTGATGTTTCCTTTATGTGCCGATAGATAATACTAGGAGCGTCTGTCGTCTCATTATGAGCGTGTGTTGTGTGTTAGACCACATCACGACGGCGACGAAACAACAGAAGGCCTTCTGTGTTATTCAGTTGACTAAATGGGAATCCGTTACGACTGTTAGACGTGAATTCCGTCGCAAATACGGATATTGTCCTCCCGATAGGTGGAGTATCTTACGTTGGTTACGTTGCGTAACACTGGGTGCCTTTACAAAGGCAAAAGTTCCGGGTGGCCGCGTGTGTCCGAAGAGAATGTGCAACGTATTCAACAAGCGTCCGTTCGCAGTCCGAGAAAATCAACTCGACAAGCTAGCCGGGAAATACAAATCCACCAATCGACGGTATGAACAGTGTTGCGAAAGCGATTGCTGTACTAACCATACATGTTACAGTTTGTACAGGCTCTTATCGAAAGGGATAAAGAACTGAGACGTAATTTCTGGGCGTTCGTTCTTGCCCAGAACGAGGTAGACGATGCCTTCATGTCTAAGCTGGTTTTCAGCTATGAAGCGACGTTCCATGCAAATGCTTAAGTGAACCGGCACAACGTGCCGACATGGGGTCAGGAGCCTCCACATGAAACAACCGAACACGAGCGCGCTTCCTTCAAAGTGAACGTGTTTTGCGCTGTATCCGAATACACTGTTTTAGGCCCTTTCTTTTATCACGAGCTCACTGATACTGTAATCCCTTATTGGGACATGCTCACAGAGTGGTTGTTTCCTCAGCTGGAAGATGCGGCGGTGGACTTTATTTTCCAGCAGGATTGTGCGCCACCCCATTGGCACCTAGTTGTTCGCGGATATCTGAACGAGACGTTGCCGCAACGCTGGATTGGTCGAGGAGCAGCTGGTGACCAAGGTCTTCATCACTGGCCCCTAAGAAGCCCGGATCTTACCCTATGAGATTTTTTCTATGAGGGTACATAAAGGATCATGTGTTTCGTCCACAATTGCTGGCTAACATTGACGACCTCAAAACGATAATTACGGACGCCATCCAAACCGTAAAACCGGACATGCTGACAAGAGTATGGAACGAGTTTGATTATCGCGTAGATGTCATTCGGGCCGCTCGTGGTGGTGACATAGAACATTTATGAAGATATGGTAAACATACTTCACAGTTCCACTGTTCATTTGATTGGTCAACCAAGGTTGTAGGTTGTTTGATTTTGATATTATGGACCTTCAATTTTGGGGTATTATTTTATACTAATCCTGTATTTCAGTAAACTAAGCACAATATTTACACAGAATTTGGACTCGTTCATACTAAGTTTAAATACCACTGCATCAAGATACACCGTTACTCTTGCGCTTGCATTCCACCACTACTCCATCATCACATAATTTCGCCCTTACTGGTGCTCAAGACCTCTATTTTAAAGGCCACCAAAAACAGTTTTATGCCTCGGTACATAAATCGATACGACGGGGCATGGCACCAGTTCGTAATTTTACAAATAACGAACACTTCAGACGTATACGAAAACACCAGTCAAGGCACCTCACCTGGCTTCGTGCCCTTGAAAAATGCATCCCTGATGTGACGTCACATTTTCGCTGCCTTAATTAGCGGTAAGGGCACAGATACACCATCTAATGTCCAGTAAAAAAAGGGCGCGAGTCATTCACCCTTCTCGAGCTCTCGATCGTTTCATGGCAACTGTTTAAAATTTTTCTTTGGTTATAATTTACAACTTTAAACGGCGGCGAAAAATCCTTTCTAACTTAAGAAATCCAAATGGAACTAGCATAGAGCGATATCCGACAGAATAAAACACGAGATAGAAACGAACAAATGCTCCCGAAATAACAAATTAATTTTTCTTATAAAGAGATTAAGGACACGTGACACAAAGTATATAAGCAAGTGATGTAGAGCACCTTTCACTAAATTCGAACACAGATTTTGACACAGAGAATCACATCTTTTTACAAAAAAAAAATTATCGATTTCCAAAAAATAAGACTATCGAACAGGCCATAGTAGTGTTAAAACATGACCTAAACTTTCTTGGCACACCAGAGTTATCTATGTAATAGCGGAAGCTTGCTACAGACTAGTTTATTGACATAAATCCTGGAGAAAAAGGACGTGGGACGACATGATGACATCAAACATACCATTTTGCAATTAATGACACTGGAATCTTTACACGTAGCGAATGACGATTATATTCGATGGCTTCCCAGACTATCACGCAATTAGAATGAGACGTGCGAATTTGTAACTTGAGGCAGAACAGCATTGTTCACCTATTGTTCTCTCAACTCTGACGAGGTTGTTATCTGTTTCTAAGAATGCACGATGTTGCTTAGAAATCGCCAGTCGAAATCATTCGACATTGCTCTGTATTAGTGATGGGCCGTTTCGTTACAATCAGGTATTAGTTACTACTCTTTACTTCACAAACGAAGACTCGTTAAATTGTACTAGTTTCTTTGTTCCTAAATAAAATTTTACCGGACCGCTCGTGAAACTAAAAATATCGTTGCAAAGCAGACTCAACTCAACACTTAATTTTTGCGGAACGTAATAAGTCTTAGACAAATAAATATACGTATGATTTGTGTAAAAAATTGTAAGCATTTTTTTTTTGGGAGCTGTTAAACGTATAATAAGAAAATTTTTTTAAAAGGGGTTAATTTTTGTCAGATGACCACACGAATTGTCTCTCGGGACTTCATTATTCAATTTTATTTATTTACACCTCAGTTGCCACTAAACTACACTTTCGTAAACCGCTTTACGACATTTATTTTGTGTAAAGGTAAAAATATTAACTTTTTCTCATTTGTATTGTACTTTTGTAATAGTTTACTACACGTTATTTATCGTCTCCTCTTGCTGGTAAATATATATCATAGAATGCAACTAGGTTCAGGAAGCATACACATAGGTTTCTAGGTGACTAGGTATCTGAAGACTCAAGTACAATACAACGGATTAGTCACTTCACATCACTCCCCTACACGTAACGGCTGTTTGCGCCTACCTCTCGAGCCTTGTAGTGCGAAACTGGGTGATGAGAACAATATGCTACTTCTCTACTGCACGTCTTCGCTTCGTTCTACGTCACGAATCCAGCTGAGCTTGCACAATGTCGAGCCGTGACAGCTTTGGAAATAGGTATTAGAGTAATGAGTATTTCCGAGAATCAATACTCGTTACTTTGGTTCCAGCGCGGTATCGAATACTAAATTGACGAATCGTTACTATTCGCCTATCCCTACTATGATGAGTTCTTTATGGCAGAACACGTCAAGACCATCGCGATTGGTATTTTCCCTTTTATAAAATTTTGCAAATGATCTATGATAAATCTCCAACTTTTCATGTGTTGGTGGACAAGAGAGGAGCTTTTTCGATTCGTGGCTGTTCAAAAATTAAAATGTCCTACCTCCTGATGGTCTGCCGAGATCATTACGAAAAAACTCACCGTATATTGATATTTTTTTACTTGTCAGTTTCTCCCGACAGAATATGACTGCGAAGTCTTGTTGTCCGAAATTAAGATCAATTCGGAGCACTTTGCAGATTGCCTGTTTCCGTGTCCTTGTTCGTATGGCTGTCTCTCACGTTTTTGCAACATACGTGTCCTTCATATTTCACGCATGGCACGTACCCTGCATGTCCTACACATAGAAAATTATATGCTTGTAAGAACCAACAAGGCTGTTAAAAGATGGGCACCTTTCAGTGGGTTATAGGTACCATGTAAATATTATTAACATATATAGTAATACATACAGAACGGTCTGTTGTATTCCTCTCTGTGATTGCATGACTTTGATACTGTACATATTTTTGATGTAGAAGAGAACTGCGTTCCTACTACAAAACAGATAGTATTTCCAACAGAACAACTTCCACATTATTCGGATTATTTCCACAATAACTAACGATATACTGTTGCTGCTATCTTTTAAACCCGATTACAGAACGGTTCAGTACTAGCAACATACCGTTATATTATGTTTAAAAATTTCTTATTGATGTGGGCACAACCCAAATATTGTTTAAGTTATTGTGTTGGAGTTACAATAGGTGTTAGAACAGGAACGCACGGCTCTGCTATATTAATCGTACACATGTATGTACTGAATCAAATTTAATCACATACAGGAATACAACAAACAGTAATGTTATCGTTACTAACTATGCTAACAATACTTAGATGGTTCATACAACATATTAGACGGCTGTGTCTATTATAACAGTCAAGTTGGTTCCTATAACCATATTTTTTTCTCAGTGCACTTGCGCATTTGTGAGGGCGATATACGTGCCTGCAATACCGTACAAAATTTTCAACGTGTAAGTATAATGTTGACGAGTCTATTTACCAACTACTACTAATGTATAATTATTATAGGGATCGCACGTTTCATGCAGTGGTTTTGATTGCTCATCAACACTCATTATAACACACGTGGTCAAAAGGGGAAGCATTTCTATGTGTAATGGCCTTAATAAAAGTGTATTTATTCTGCTTGAAACTGAAACCAACTTAGTTCTTGTACGATGTACACGCATTTGAGGGTGCGATGGTGTTCTTGCTAGAGCGCTCGCCACCCACGAAGGCGAAACGTGTTTGATTCCCGGCGGGATCACTCCCGGAAATTTTGCACGTGGGAGTCTTGCGAAAAAATGCCACTGGCGAGCGGATTTTCTCGGGGATCTGCCGTCTCCCCCACCCTTTCCTTCAAATTGTGCTGCACGTGATTCGCTCACACCAATTTGAAGCGGTTACTTATTGACGCAGTGTTACACAGGGTGTGACAATTTAAATACTGCTCTGTGACAGCAGTAGTGATTGCGTACAAATTTGTAAGTTTCGAATCCCCAAATAAAAAAGCGAAAATTGCAAGCCTCTAGTTATGACATATTTACTCTAATGTTATACTATTTATCATATCCATCATATATTTCAGTCACCTTGATTATTTTTGCTGTTTATACAATTTCTGACATCACCGTTAATATTTATTAGCAATGACCGCCGCGAAAATTGTAAATGCACTAAGAATAACAACTTCCATCAAATAGCAATTTTTTATGTGCAAATCTTAATGGGTCTTAAACTTTATGTTTTGATTTTGCCAGTCTTATTTGGTAATGATTTGTATTGCAGTATCTTTTAGTGTAAAAATATTATAGGGCAACTATGTAACATCATTATTGCCCCTCGAAATTTTGCAAAGCACGAAATATATTTGTGGTTATGACAAAAGAAGATTAGCTAATAAACTTTGTGACCACATGCTGGAAAAATATTTTCAGTACATGACACAGGAGCGCGATTATCTTACCTTTTTCCAGCTACTGCTATCTATCTTACAAAATGGAGGAAAAAAGTGGATTTGTGGAAACAAATATTATTGTTATAATAGATGCTGTCAGCATCGAAAGTTAAGTCGATGGTTTCGTAGAAATAGTGCACTAATCTAAAATGTTTATCTAGCCACAATTTTTAAAATAAGCACCTGGCCTACCTAAAACATGTAATTTTACATAAACTAACCATAGTACTACTTGACTTGTAAATTTGGCAATAATCGGTGGATTGTTTACCGAAATATCACATTAAAATTACATATTTTTTTTAATGTGGCTCTATTTTACAAAATGCCGGAGGCTTTAATTGTTGCTTTCAGAAAATCAGGTTTTGCCTAAATCTGTCTAACGGTATGGTAGGTATAGCAAATAGACCTTACATATTTATATGGCCACCATTTTGAAAACACGTGCCATTTCCATTTATATTTAATAATTTCAAATGGCATTTAATAGCATTTCATTTTTGATAAATTTGGTAGAAATTGGTTGAGTATCTCACGAGAAATAATTCAAAAGCTTTACATTTTCCCGTAATGCTATCTTCTAAAATAGCGGACCAACAACATTAGAGCTTTCGACATTAATTGCTTACATTATGCAAAGTCACAGTATTATAATTAAATCAATTAAATAGTTGACAAGGTAAAACACAGTACCCTAAATAAAAAATGACCGCCATTTCGAAATAAGCACCCGGTGTGATAGAAAGATATTAAAGTGGCATGTTATTACTAAGAAAAATATGTGCACGACTTTGGTGATATTTGGTTTGCGAGTTCAATAGGTTAAAAAATTAAAAGGGGGACTCATAGACAGACACACAGAGCAACGCAGCTAGGAAAACGATCTCATAAAGTTTTTAGGGGGGTGGGATGCAGGTTAGGTGCCAGAATAATGATTATGTTGGCCAGGTGTTCAGTCTCGCTCATTCCAGTGTGACGTCGGCTATGCTAATTTCGGGGAATTCCAGGATAGATATTATTAACCTTGACTTTGACCGCTGGTGACGAACCCAAATACTTAAAACATTTAATATACCCAAAAATCTAAAAAATTAAAACTGAAAAGAATATGGTTTTATTAAAATTTAAAAATCGGCATAAAAGCTGCAACCCTTGAATAATAGTATTTTTATATATGGCGAACATGTCCGCTATATTTCTTGTATAACTATAGAATATAACAATTCGGAGAAATAAATTTTGGTTCAAATTTGTTTTTTATTCTGTAGTGTACTGATAGTACGTCTAACATAATTTATATATATATTTTGCTTACTATGCCAATTAATATTTTGCATTTGGTATTATTAATTTAAAAACTAATTTAACGAATAATTTTTTTGTGGCACATTACAATTAACATACAATCAAGGAAAACACTTTCCTAACTTTGAATAATTATTGTACTAAAATAACATAAGTTTTTTTAAGTGACTTACTTTATTGTCGGGATTCGAGTCCATGCTGGTGTATGGATTGTATTATGTCACGGTGTGGCTCCAAGGACAAAATACTTTCGCCGAGATGAGGGTTTGCTCGGCAGTTGTGAGGAAGGAACGGATCGAGGCGAAGTTGCAGACAAAGTAATGAAAAATGTGTTAAGATGTTTTCGATACACCTTTTGAACCTACGTTCCTCCACACGCATGCAAATAATTTTGAATAATTTCTTAGACGCTTATGTGGTAGATGAGTTTTTATGTCTTGCTGACAGAGATATTATTAAAGAGGTAACCAGATACATACGCATCACTAGTTTGACAATTACAAATATAAACGTTCCTACCCGGTACTAGAGCCCAAAATACCTCGCGGCGTAAGCTGGCATGCAACCAACTGCATGACGGAGGTCGGATCAGGAGTACCAGCTTCGGTTGTAATCCGTGTACTGTTTAAGTAGACAGATTAGCTATCCTAACTTTTACAGGGCCGTCATTTTGAAAACAAGCCTGTGAGTCACTTGGTTCATGTTACTTTGAGTGAACTACTGTAGCACTACGTGTGTGCAAAACTTGGTGGAAATTAGTTGATTTGTTCCCGAAATAGAGCATAAAGTTTATATTTTCTCACTAAATGGTTAGCAAAGGATACTTTTATAATAATATCTGTTTTTTTTTTGTAAAGGGTGCTGTCGCCATACAAAGATTCCTTGAATTCTGTATAATTGTTTCATATATTATATACTTATCTAAGTTATGTGTATTGCCACCACTATAAATATTCCAGACCGACTTAAATTATACGTTTGTATGGCCTACTATGATACTACTACCGTGGAAACTTTGGTGGGATTCGGTTGATTGTGCCTCGAGATAAGTCACAAAAACTCCACTTTCTCATGTGGCACTATCTTCATAAATGGCAGACATAAAGGTACTGTATTAGCATATTAGATGTTGTAAAACAACTGGGAATACAGAGTGTAGGGTTGAAAAATTTTGCCAATTGGCATACCAACTTGAAAAATATAAATGATAGTTGTATTTAATATATGTATGTGACTATCCCCTGAAGTCATACGAAATTAAATGCAATACGAAAGTGTAAATTTTTGCCTGAAGTTTAATTGTTTCCCGAGATGACATAAAAATTTATTTTTTGACACATGACACTATCATAAAAATAGCGCACGAAAGGAACTAAGTAAAAAATGGATTTTATAAAAAAATTAGTTAAAATTGGTTATTTGGTTTCTGTGATATTGCCTACGCAGTTAAAATGTCCGCAGGGACACCATTTTTAAAATTAGTGCCTTACCGACAAAAAAAGTCAGTTAACATGGCGTACCATAGAATTGCTTGTTTGGAAAATTAGATTGAAATACGCTTTTGTTTCCTGAGATATGACAAAACATTTATATTTCATTTGACCTAATTAAGCTAAACAGTTTATATGAAAACCATTTATATGTAGTGTAGTAAACTAGAATGTTTATATGAAAACTATTTTGAAAACTGAAGTCTGACCCACTTAAAATATATTAATTTATATGGTCTGCCGTGGTACTACATGTTTGCCAAAGTTCGGGAGAATAGGTTCATTGTTTCCAGGGATATGACAAAAAAATTATTTTTCACGTTGCATTACCTTAGAAAAAAGCAGACAAAAGAGGCTACGTATTGGTGTATTTCATAATAATAATAATATATACTTTAAGCATGAAAATTTTGTAGAAATTAAGATTAGTAGATAAATTAAAAAAATTTGCAGTATTCATATAACTGTAGTTTTTAAAATGAGTGCTTTATACACGTAAATTTGCATATGTTTACATGGCCTAACATATTTCTACATACATGCAAAATTTCGTGGTAATCGTTTAAGTAGTATCCGTAATATAAAATAAAAGCTTAATTATTTAATGTAGTTGCTACTTTTCAAAACGCAGACTAAAAAAATATCCTCTTGTGAATTCAATCATTTTATAATATACTTTTAACAAATGCAATTTCTTTTAAATCCATCAAACGGCTACTGAGATATGACACTATAATCTAAATTTTTAATCGACGTCATTTTGAAAATATGTATCTTGTGTGGTTGAAAACTATTTACTTAGTATGACCTTATTAAGTATACATGTGTACCTAGTTTGGTGAAATTCGGATATCATATTCGAAAGTTTCTAAGGGGGTACACAAACACAACACTCACCAAAAAAAAAAAAAAAAAAAAAAANGTTTAACATTTCTGCTGAATGTAGCATAAAAATGCTTTAATTTTATCGCTCCTACATGTAGCTGTGCATGTACATCATAGTTCAGTACAGAAATATAAATATCGGTTCTCCATGCCAGATTTGTGCATGACGAAAAGCATTTGCAATGATGGCAAATGCTGCTGGTCGAAACCTGCGAACTAGGGGATCATTGCGCCTTCAGGCCAGGTATAGGATATTCACGGTAAAGTGAGAACTCTTGAAAGCCCTCTAATTTGTAATAACGGTCAATAAATTTGTTTTATTTTAGCCTTAGACGTTAACTTGAGAGTGCTGTGTTTATTATTTACATGGCAATATTAATTTTGAAAAGGTGGTTCAATGATTATAAATGGCTGTAAGGAAAAAGTAACTATGGCCTCAGAAGTGCTAACTTTAACGTGAACAGCCTATAGTTGGACTTCGGATTATCGTTAATGGCGTCTCAGGCGCGAGATAATCCTTCCCAACCCCCGATGCGGAGACTGCACCTGCAGGCATTATGTGTACAACCCACGCTTCCAGACAGGATGGCCAGACATCACCTGGGAGGCAGCTGTTCTGCAATGCATCAGTCAGTGCTAGAGAGAGCAGAGTACACACCAATCCTAATTGGTTATATTATTTAATTCTAAACTAATTCTTTATTATGCTTTGTGTTATTTTCTTTACTATCCCCTGCTGCAGCATCGGTGAAATACACAAAAAGGAATTAATTTGCACAACAGCTTCAGCTATGGGTATCCTAAATCACAAGTACCCATTTTTAGGCAGTTAGGGGAAGGGTGCAAATGCACATGCGTTATGACATGTAGAAATGTTAGATGGAATTAATCAGTGAGAGCGACGAAAAAAAATTTATAAACATAAAAAGGCCTAATGTTTATAATTCGTGACTAAAAAGAGAAGCGAAATCGCCAACTAATACAATTCCTAGTCTTGGAGGTAAGTAGGTAGTGGGGTTGTACGTCTCGTCAACCGCGAGGTCATTAAAGACGGAGCAAGTTGCTTGGGGTAGAGGGAGTGGGGAAGGAATGATAAGTACACCATGTCCTTTGTTAAGAACCCATCCCAGCATTTGCCTGGAGTGATTTCGGGAAACCATGGAAAACCGAAACCAGGATAGCCAGACAGGGAATCGAACCCGTGTCCTACCGAATGCGAGTCCAGTGAGTTTTATAAGTTGAAATTTCCAAAGTTTCTACGCTACAAAGAGTTGCGGCATATTATTTCAGGTTAATGCAAAACAGTAGATTGCGTGCTATATGTGAAGTGGAAGACTGGTAAACTTGAATCATAAGATCTTGATCAATCGCTTTACAGTTGTATTTTAATATCCCAGTTGCAAAAACATCTAAACGAAATTCATGACCTGAACCATTTACATAAAACGTAAAATAAAAACTTACTAAAGCACCTAAAATTAGTTTTTTGTAAAGCCGAGTTGCTGCACATTTGGGGCAAGCTCCAACTCTCAGCTTCTTTTTGAGCAAAAATATAAAACAATCCCACTTACAGGACACTATACTTAAAGCGACTGGTTAAAGAATATTGATATCAGCAACTTCTTCGTGCTAATTGTCAATTATTACCCTCATTCATAAGGCAAACATTTCGGATTGTTAATGAGATGTATTTTATTCGAAGCATTCGCTGTTACTGCATTTTTGTCAGTAACTGAAGGCAAAAACCTCCTAGCTAGCATATTGAAGCAGATTGTGGGTCAGTTGCCATACCCTTGAGTCAGTTCTGCAAGGCCATCCCTCAACTTCGGAGTGGATTGTGCTAGCCTAATCTACACAAAAAAGGCAACTCATAGGAGGAACAATCAGATTAAATTATACATTCTGGATACTGATACTACTGATGTAGGTATCGGGGCTGTGTTATCTCAAATTCAGGATGGGAAGGAGATGCCATTGGAATACTTCAGTAAGATGCTACACATGCCTGAGAGGAATTACTGAGTGGCATGGTAGAGAGCTTCTAGCAGTGGTGAAGTCAATTGCACATTTTCACCCATATATTTATGGCAGACACTTCATCCTTAGAACTGATCTAGCTTCCTTATGCTGGCTGCTAAATTTCAAGAACCCTGAAGGTCTTATAGCCTGGGGTGGATTCAGCACCTGCAAGAATATGACTTTGAAATACATCATAGTTCTGGATGCCTCGACAGCAATTCAGATCCACTTTCCAGGAGACCATGCGAACCATTATGTCTATATTGTGAATGCCAGGAGGAAGAGGGTTTTGTATCATGTAAAGCAAGGGAGACAAGTATTAAAGGCCCTGTACCTTGCGATGGGTCACCTACATGGTATGATAATGACATAAGTAAATAACAGCTAAGTGACATCACCTTACCTCCAATATTGGAGTGGAAGGAAGCTGAGCAGCGACCGAGATGCGAGGAGATATCTCGACTAGGCACGGCTGTCAAGGCATACTGCGCAGAGTGGAATTCCCTTATTTTAAAGAGTGGTGTGCTTTACAAGAACTGGGAAAGTAATGATGGGAAACAAAGTCATTTAGAATTGGTCCTACTAGAGTGCCGAATCCCATAAGTGTTAAGAGAACTGCACAACGCAGCATCAGGTGGTTACTTCGGTGTGATTAAAACCCTTGACAAAGTTCGAATGAGATTCTATTGGCAGCATTGTCGGAAGGATGTTGAGAAGTGGTACCATCTGTGTGATGCATTTACCCCGAGCAAAGGTCCGAGGATTATGGAACGACGGCCCCTTTAGAAGTACAATGTTGGGGCCCTATTTGAGAGGATGGCACTGTACATTCTCAGACATCTACCAGTTACTGAGAGGGGGAGTCAGTACCTTCTAGTAGCAAAATATTATTTCACAAAATGGCCTGAGGTCATCCTGGTGCCAAATTAAGAAGCTGGCACAGTAGCTGATGCACTTGTAGAGTATGTTTTCTCCAGACTTGGAGTGCCACTCGAGCTCCATTCTAATCAACGAAGAAATTTCGAAGCATTTTTTTTCCAAGAGGTAACAAGGATTTTAGGAATGAAAATAACTCGTACCATGGCATAACACCCTCAGTCGGGTGGGATGGCCGAGAGGCTAAATCGTACCCAGGAGAAGTATCTGGCGATCGTCGCACAAGTCAACAAGAAAGATTGGGAATACAAGATACCCTTTTTTCTCCTGGCATATCGTTCGGCAGTCTACGAGTTTACAATTTTAAATTGTGGCCACAAAATTTTTTCCATTTGTTTGATAACAATCAGGGTAAGGAATCATGCAATATTAATATTTAACAAATTTACATGAGTAGTGAAAGAAAATTTATCTTTAAATAGTTTATTTTTACCCGTGGAGAATGATGCACAATGAATTTGAAAAGAGAAATTATAAAAAAAACTTATAAATCTACTTTCCTTTACATAGATCCAAATAATTCTGATGACGTTATTAAAATGTTAAATTGTATGTCTGCCTTGACGTCTCGTTGATTGCGATGACATTAGAGATGCGATCATAAACGAATGCAATACTACTGAGACAATACAAAAACACACGTGTTTTATAGATCACTTAGTACAGTAAGTTGGCGTGCAACCAACCACATCATTTCGGATCACCAACTTCGATAGCAATCAGTGGAAATTTTTGGTAGATTAAATTTATCAACTTCAAATATTTACAGGGTTATCATTTTGAAAACCAGTGTTTGTCACGTAAATTATGTCAGTTTACATGGCCTATCGTAGCACTACTTGCGTGCAGATTTAAGTAGAAATAGCATGACCGATTCCCGAGAAATGGCATAAAAGTTTTAGTTTCTGATTTGGCGCTATCGTACAAAACACCCCAAAACACGCGCTGTATAGGCATATCTACTTCTAATAGATTTTAAAAAATGCCAAATAATTAAATATATATAGTATACTTATCTAAATTAATTATATTACAGAAATTCTCTAAATATAGGTAGACACTTTAAACATGGCATACTGGAATACTAATAGTGTGAAAAATTCGATGGGAGTCGATTGATTGGTCCTAGGCATATGAAAGAAAATATCCATTTCCTCAAGTGTTGGTATCTTCATAACGGGAGAACCAACCGGAGATTTATTGGCAAATTCTAAATTAGTTATTGGTCCTGTTAGATATTAAGTCGGTTGAAATGGTTTGTGACATGTGGCATACTGACAAAATATATTATATTGCTATGATTATGAAAATTTGTGACTACCTCCTTAAGTGGTATAAATTAAGATGGACTACAAAAGCATAACTTGTTGCCTGAATTTGTTGGGTATCAGTTAATAGTTTCCCTAGATAAGACACGAAAACTTAATCTTCCGGAATTGCGAACAAATGAATTTATAAGTGCATTAATTCGATGATTGTATAAATACTATCAGCACACAAAGTTAGCTTCAAATAGGTTACATTGTTTCGTAGAAATTGCCAGGTCAAATTTTTTTTTTTTTCACTTCTACATTGGTCGCCGTTCTGTTTTGTAGTTTCTTTGCCGCGACTGAGGAAGTGCGGGACTCGGAAATTTTGACAGTAGCCGGGGGCATTTACGTCTACGTTGAACTGGCGACTTGCGGAGAGCATTATCTGCCTGGGAGTTCAATGTTTAACCTCCGCAGGTCATGTAGTTTAGTTTGCGCAATGCGGCCCAGCCTATTGCGAAATATGTGCTCGGGCGGCTACTGGGTAATGAGAGAGTTGGGAATTTGTTAGACAGAGTTTATTGAAAATTTGTGGCATGAGGAGTTGGCATGTTAATGATGAACGAGTATCGGTAGAGTATTTTTTTTTTTTTTTTTTTTTTTNTGGAGGTCAGTGTTTAAACGAGCGTTTGTACAAGTAATGTCCTAGGAGGTGAACGGAAACGCACTTCGGCGAGGGAGGAGAATGCCAGAAGCCTGGATGAGGCTTTCGCCAGCATAGTGAAGTAGCTGCGAAGGACGAACACCCCCCCCCCCTTCCTTATACCCCTCTAGAAAATACCTGAAGTACTATCGGCGCATGGAATCGTCAGTTCGGGAGAGCAGCTGTCCGCCAGGACTGGAAGTTTAACAAAAGTTAAATGTGATTTTATTTTTATTCGAAATTTTGACCTAATGTGAATTAGTTAAGATGTTTGGTTTTGGTTTTTGTGTGTGGTGACAGTGTACGTATGCTTGTAAGTTTTTCTTTCCGTTCGTGACCACGAATGTTTTCTTTTAATTGTTCGGTTTTTATTTATGTTTGTGCCACAAAATATGAAGATGGCCGACTAGAGCTGACCTGGACCACTCAGACGGGGATGTGGACAAAGGGTGCGAAATTCGTACGTGGATGCCTTTGCACCCTTCACACGATCGGCAAGGAACGGGATGGTGTTGTTCTGTTCGGAGGTTGACGGATGGGATGCGATGCCACTCTAGCGTTGGGTCCTGGTGGATATGGGAACGGTAGACTCGTTCAATAGTGTGTTTAGATTGCTGGTACGGAGTCCGCTTGTCGATCTCCTGGAAGTCCCGAGAGCGAGGAAATACCTCAGAAGACAGGATCTAGCTACTGTTAAGATGTGATTTGTGTTTTATTTATTTTTTCAGAATTTCGGTTTATTCAGAAGTCGTTTAAGTGGCTAGTACTAAGGGTACGCTAGTTGAACCCTCGGAAGTTCCCAGAGAGAGGGATGAGCTCAGACCACAGCACTTAGCACTACTTAGTGTTAAACAGTTTTCTCTTTTAGCGGAGTGGAAATTGTAAAATGTTTGGTTGTTCGTTTGATTATGTTTATTTATCTGAGACAGGACTAGTGCCCTGGAAGTGTGTGTATCTGCTAATGAGTGTTGCAGAGTCCTGGTGACTGAGATCACAAAGAGACAGATAAAGAGAGAGAGACAGGGACCAAGAAGAGGCGCGGACCATAATGGTTTTTCTGTTGAGCTCTGAGTTTTAATGTTCTTTTTGCGATACTAGAAGGAATTTTTTTTGTTAGGCAGTTTTCAACGGAGAAATGGTCAGATTTTTTTTTTCGGTGCATGCGTACTTGTTTTTTTAAGAGAACCATGCAGGTTTAATGTGTTCCATCTAAAATATTTAAATGTGAAATAAAAATAATATAGTGGTTAACTGGCAAAAAAAAAATATTCCTTGAAAATTTCAGAAGAGACCAAATTATAAATAAACTTTAAAAATGAAAGGATTAATTCGTTGTGATAAAAAAAAATAACAAAATGAGGTGCTAACTTAAAAAACCCCAATTTATTTGAAATGTAAGATAAATGAAAGGAAATAATCTAATCTGGTTTTTGTGTTGATTTTTTTGGTGTTTATGTTTTTTTGTAAGACTAAACAGCTGCTATTTGCTAATTAACCACGGATCTGGATGGCCAAGTACATTTTTAGAAATGGTTAACATTTTATGAGCAATTAGAGATTTTTAATTTGCTGTTTTTTCCGTTGTGGGATGATGTTTGCAGCGGGTCAGTACTTCGTATTACTCCCCCCACCCCCTTCCACCAAAATCCTGCTGAATTGGTTTTCACTGTCACACGAACTAGGAGAGTGCTTTTTTTTTAAGTGGGCGGACTTGGGAACTTTTACATTTTTAGTAACTGTTCGGTGAAACAATGACGAGTTAACGCCCGCTGTTTTTAAAAGAAGTCGTTCATCGTTATTTGGAGACTGTTGTCGAGTTTTGAACTGCTACCCCAGGGGTGTGGTGAAGTGGAGACTTGAAAATACAATTGTGGTTGACTCTGGAAAGGGGAGTGTAGCCTAGGATGCTAATGGGAGCGGATGGTAGGAAGGAGGACACCCCCTCCGCCCTTGTTATCTAGGTCACGGCTAGGGAAGAGGAGGAGACGATAGGAAGACGTTTGAATGGGAGTGATAGAGTTCTCTGCCCGGTAGGACCCTCCTTAGCAGCGCGGAACAAGGATGATGTTCTTGTCGGCTCAGCTGGGGCATAGCCTACATCTCTTCACAGAGGACGGACGAGCGGTGGTTTTCTTGGTTCGACGTCGGGAGTGGCCGAGGCAGCAGGCGGATTGTCGGTGCGGTGTACGCTGAGGTGATGAGTTTTTTTTGGAAATATCCCCCCCCCCTTCCCATAAAAAAGGGGTAGGTCCAATTATCCCTCATCTTTGTATACTATTTGTTGTGTTGGGGCTGGCGCGTTTAAATATTATGTATTTTAAGTAATAATTTTTAAAAATTATTTTTTGAGGTAATTTAAAGCCTGAGGTCAGGGCAACTGTTTTATTTGTGTGGATTTTGAATTTTTTAAAGATGTCATCTAGCAGGGGTGATTTTATAGTGTTACCAGGTGTGAAGGTTATTTTGTTATTTCTGCGATTAAGGCTTTTAAAGGATTTGTTGAAGTGGAGTAGTCGTGGTTGCTGTTGGTGTCTGTGCGTCTTCAGGAGCATGTTGGGAGACGGAGTCGGCCGCCCTGCAGTCGTGTGGAGAGATGATTGTAACCACGGGGGATGCGTAGCAACAGGTCGCGTCAGTTACTGTTTGTGATGTATCCCATGGGTCAGCGAGTCTCCGAGGCAGCTTCTCCAGGAAGCCGCGCGGAATCGCGTTGTACACTTTTGGTCGGTACGAAGTAGAGAATCGACTGGTTCAAGTATTTTTGTTCAGTAGCCATGGACCATGAAAAGGAGAAAATACACGGCTATTAGTCAAATATTTGTAAATTTTACTGCAGAACTTTGTGATAGAGAGTAGTTTCTGTCTCTTCGCATGTGGAGTTCGGGTTGAGGTCGTTGTGCTGACATTTTTTGGTAGTTGAATGGGACTGAAGCTTCTACCCCACTGTCACTCTTATCTTATTTTTTTGTCACCCAGTTTGTAATACTTTTGAATTGTAAACACACACACACCACTGCGTTTCAGGGTCGCTTGTGATGGCACAAGCTTAGTTAGCCGGGGAAAACTGTCAGGTTAAATTTTTTTTACTTCTAGATTTGTCGCTGTTCTGTGTTGTAGTTTCTTTGCCGCAAATGAGAAATTTCGGTACTCGGAAATGTTTACAGTGGCGGGGGCATTGACGTGTACCTTGAGTTGATGATTTCCGGAGGGCATTGTCTGCCCGGGAGTTCAATGTTTAACTTCCGCATATCATGCAGTTTAGTTGGAGCGATTGTCCCAGTCTCCGTATTCAGAGACTGGGGTCTCGCTATTTAGAAGTTGCGTGTCGCGGGACGTGGGAACAGGCGTCGTTTGAGAAGGGAAGTGGTTGACCAACCTGGAAACTGTACGGGCGCTTGGGATGCTGGTCTAGTCCTGGACACAGGCTATGCCGAGGCTATGAGCCAGCCTAGCCTAATGCGCGGTTGTATTTTGTGAGTACGTGGCGTCGATTTGCGGATAATACGTGGAAGCCGGTGCGGGCGCGCGAGATGGCGACTTAGAGATGGAATCACAGTGAAAGGTTTAGTGCGATGTGTGGCCGGTGCAGCCCACGGAGGGCTACTCCACCTCGAGGGTTGAGAGGGGAAGGCGAGGCCATCGGATTACTAAGGAAGGAGGAGCGTAGAACTTTGTTAATTTTATATTAATGTAGGACCCCCCTGTTAATCTTTATTAATGTGACTAGTAAAATTTTTGTACGGGCTCCCCTTGGCAACGGCACTCAACGTAATGTTATGGTAACTAAGTAAATGTTTAGCTTTGCAACGTAAAGAGTAGGTAACTGCTGTTTTGTTATTACATTTTGGAATTGTTCTTAATTTAAGTAATTAATTTATTTTGGCAGTCCAGAGAAGAATTTGTAATATAAAACGCCTGATATTCTTTTTCTTCATTTAGAGCTTTATTTAATAAGAATATTTACTTGGAAGTGAGTAGTTTACTTAATCGATTAATGAGTTAGGTACCTCCCATTAAGAATAAGTTAATTTTTGTAAAGGAAGTAGTCATAAGTCTCTTTTGTTTAGTTTTGACTCCTCGCAGAAAATTTATTAAAATAAAGATAAACAGAAAAATAATTATAATTAACCCTGCAAAGTGAGTCACATCTACGCCCCTACACTTTTATGTTACGATGTGGGTTGCAGATATGGTCATTATTAACTGGAAGCAGCCCGCATTCGTGACAATATAGCATGTTATGTTAAACTGTATATATGGGCGCTTTTCTGAATATGGGCACCTAGTCCTCTTAAAAGAAAGCGTATGAATTTATATTTCTTTACCACAGATTTACTTGTTTGCCAAATTCGGAAGAAATTAGTTTAATGTTTTCTGATATATGAAAAAACAGATGGCACTGTCTTACAAAAATAGAGACAAAAAGGCTCTTAGCATACAAATTTCATAATTTTAATAGATACTGCCAGCATACAAATTTAAGTGGAAATTATATTCACGGTTTCGTAGATATAGCATAGTTTCCTAAATTGTTTATATAGCCCACTTGTTGGAAGATAATTGCCTGACCCCCTAAAACATGTCAGTTTATACAGGGAGCGGCAGAAATAACTCCCGAATGTGAAAGGCTAATAAAACATACACAAACGATTCTAGTCAAAATTTTGTTAAACCATCTAAAATAATTATGTTTGCCATTTAGTTTGAATTACTTTTTTTAATTTTCACTTAATTTTTAAACATACTTTTTTAATTTTCACTTAATCTTTAAACATAATATTATTTTAATTTTCACTTAATATTTAAACATAATTTGTTTTAAATTTTCACTTAATATTTAAAAATAATCATTTTGTAATTGTCACTTAATTTTTAAACATAATCTTGTTTTAATTGTCACTTAATTTTTAAACATAATCGTTTTTTAATTTTCACTTACTTTTTAAAAATAATCTCACTCAAATGCCGACCGTCACTGTCGATACATGTCTGATGCGTCACTCTGAAATTACGCATTACTCTCCTCGTCATCTCTTGTGGAATTTCCGTGATTTCGTGTCGGATAGCAGCTTAGAGTTCATCGATTGTCGTCGGTTTGTTTTTGTAGACTCTACCCTTCAGGTAGCCCCAGAGGAAGAAGTCACAGGCGGTAAGATCGGGTGAACGAGCTGGCCACGGGATGTCACCTCGCAGTGAGATTAAACGCCCTGGAAAGATTTGTCTTAGGACTGCCGTAGATTCTCTTGCTGTGTGAGCGGTGGCACCATCCTGTTGAAACCATACAGCAGGATTTCCACGTTCATTCAGTTTCGGCTCCAGGAAGTTGTGTAGCATCTCTACGTAACGATGAGATGTTACTGTAACTGTTCGTCCTTCCTCCTCAATAAAATACGGGCCTATTATTCCAAAGTCTGCTACAGCACACCAAACAGTGACACCCTGGCTATGGAGAGGCCGCTCATGAAGTTGCCGAGGATTATTTTCTGCCCAATATCGAAACTTCTGTTTGTTGACGAATCCTGATAAATGAAAATATGCTTCGTCACTTGAGAGCACAACTGCGTATGTTGGAACGTTTTACAGGATAGCTTGACAAGATGCAAAACGGTTGGCCCAATCATGTTCACTAAGTTCCTGCAAAACCATGATTTTGTACGGATGAAAGTGGAGGTCTTGGTGTAAAATTCTTCTCACACTACGGTCAGATATTCCCAAGCTGGCAGCGTGCCTACGGGCTGGACGTCTTGGAGATTTGGTAACTGCTTGTTGGAGTAATTGAACGTTCTGTGGAGTTCGAGCGCTGCGAGGTCTACCTGGCGGTGCATTTTTTAAAGCCGAACCTGTGACTCTAAAATTTTTAACCCACAATAGAACGGGTTTCCTGTCAGGGACTGCACCATGCCGACCTATTCCGAAGCGCGTACGAACTAATTGCAGCATTGTGATTACAGAATCGCCATTTTTTAAATAGGTTTCAAGGACGAACGCACGATGTTCACCGCTCCATGCCACATGGTGGCGACTGAAATGGCAGCAGTGGTGCTGCACTATGACACAACCCCGGGCCGCCTACCACCACTAGCGCCGAGCCCATGGTGGTGGCAAATTCGGGAGTTATTTCTGCCGCTCTCTGTATGAGTGCCATATTTGGTATTAATTGGTTAGTTGTTTCCCGAGATATAATGATAACAGTTGAGTTACATGTTGCATTATCTTACAAAACGGCGTACAAAAGAGGCTATGCAATGGTACATTTCAGACTTGCAAAAGGTAATATGAGTATAGCAAGTATGGTTAAAGTTGGACAAACACTATGGTAGATATTGCATATAAATATAAAATATTTATATAACCACCATTTTAAAAATATGTCATCCGTTTATAGAGACAAAGTCTATTATTTATATTCCAATTTTGACAGGAGTAGATAGCGTAGTTGCCTAGATATAATAGAAAAACTAAATTTTTCATGATGCACTGTTTTTGAAAATGGCCTGTTGATAACATTATCACTCTTCAATGAATACACAATGGACTGTAAAATAACCAAATTTGTTTTAAATCGGTTGAATGCTTCCCAAGATATACTGTTACGGCGTATTTTTTTTATTTGCACTATGGTACAAAATTGTGGACTAATACCTTTATTGAATTCTAAATTCAATGCTTACAGCATGCAATGTCAACGTACCAAATTCTGTTCAAACAGTTTGACGGGTTCGCGAAATATAATGGAAAAGCTTTATAATTTCATATTGCACTACCTTTTAAAATGGCGGGTTTATGAAATTTTTGCTTTCTAAATGCAGTTTTTATGTAATTTACTGTCACTGGTCGAAATTTGGTTTAAATAGGATATTTGTTTTCCAAGATATAACATACTGACCTAATTTGCTGCCATTTTTAAAATAAGTATCCGGCGTGCTAGAAACCTATAGAAGTCTGATATCCTTATTAAGTTATATATGTGGACTTACTTTGGTTAAATTCGGCTGTGGGTTTTTAAGTTATAATGGGGGGACATATATCGTATTCCAGACAGACAACCAGGTGATTGCATAAGCCTATCTTTCCATCGGAAAATATGCTAAAAAGACAATACTGGGTCTTCAAGAGTGTTGTTCACTTGACAGTAAACCAAATTTATTGTAAAAATTGTGATTTTTGAATTTCCTTGTTGTTCTGCTGACGTAAATTACAAAAGTAATTTATCAAAATTATTTTTCTCTTTATGCCAAGATGCATCTGATAGATTCACCAGTTTTTTTACAAGACAATTAATTCGATTACTTCACTAAACAAATACTATTAGGACTAAGTTACTTGATATTTGTTTTTATTTCACATGATTTATTTTATGTTGTATTATTGTTACCATAACAACAAAGGGAAATATCTGATATACAAATTTCTTAGCACTTCATATGATCACAATAAAATACCGTGGGAATTAAGAAATATTTAGTAAAATCCTTAAACATTTTCCTTATAATATACCTTCTTCATTAAGATGGGAAACATAACATGTATACATTTCGTCGAGCTATGTATGTTAACACTACATAAAAATGGTAAAGTTGATTATATAGTTTTCTTCGTTCAAAGAAATTCCATTTGATTTCATATTTTCCTGTAGCTTACTTTGACACTTGATGCCGGATAGTAATATTGTAACAGTAAATTTATTTTTCATATTAAAATAGGCTTGTAAAAATATCTGGGAAGCCTTTTTGTGCTTATTTGTACAATTTTCGTAATTTACCTTGGATATAGCAGGAAAACCTTTCGAAAAATTCCCGCAACGGATGAAGCTCCATCCGGGCACGTCAGATACGTGACCTTACTTTTAAGTTAAGTATGCTTCCACATTTCTGAACACGCATGATCCGAAACGAAAACGTGATACAGCACCCATCCTACCATCCACCAAAACATCAGTGGTTGACGTGCGTTGAATATCCTGGTACTTAAGTGCACGAGTTCCAGTGATTCGCCTTGCGTGGACACTTCTGCTGGGCGTGTAATATTTCGCCAGCTTCCAGTGTTGAGAGGTATTGACGGGAGAGCTGAAGGTGCCTCAGCATTCACGTCAGTCAAAAAGGAGCACGAATGCATGCGAAACGTCAACTGGACCACGGTCGCTTCCACCATCGCGCCGAGGAGTCGTTAGGAAAATTTTGCAACACGTTGTGAAATAATTCTGCTGGTACTGGTCGCTTAGGGTGGTGTAATCGAAAAAAGCACACGATGGCGTTTTTAGGCACAATTGCCAGCTGTATTATGCCTAGAATACATCCTGATACGATGGCCACGATTGCCAGCCGTATTTTGCCTAGAATCCACCCTGACAAGATGCAGACCTGCGCTGGTTCTGACACACAACAAACGCCTCGCGACTTTATTTATCGACTACTCTGTCTCTGCTAAGATATTTCAGGTAAGAAGAGAATGCATTTTTTTTTCCAGCTAAAACTTGTGCCAAATCTGGCCCGAAGGTATTTCAATGTTACGTGGTCAAAGTTTTTATATTCAATTCCTTTCACGTTTATGGTCACGTTTCATGTGAACATTTATGTTTGTAAAAAATTTGAAGAAATGAATCACTTCAACTTATGAAAAATACCCATACAACCCAACAATCTGAGATTCACCATCCTGGACAAACTGTTTTTCCGTTTATTGTTCTTATGTTCTTCCAGTTAGAGTTTTTTAGTATTTAAATAAATTTGCTTTTATGTAGTAATTTCTAGTGTAGTAATTTTATTCCGGTTAAAGAAAGGTCGTCAATCTAACATAAAAATACGTGGCGTCTTTGCAGTGTGACGAGGTGGTGATGGTGGTGCAAAGACTGCTGCACATAAATGCGAGCAAATACATAAACTGGTTTTATTCACATTTTAGTAGTTGCTGTGTTTTTAATTATAAACGGATTTTGTTCGTTAACAAATTGATCCAGAGCATTGATATGATTAAAATTTGACTAGAGAATGGGAAAATGGGAACTTTTTCTAACGGACTTACGGCTCCCGCCTGCCTGGCGCTTGAGTTGCGATGCAGCATGTTTGAATTACTGGTTTTTTTACACGAAACTATTAAACGTGCAACGAATTTTCTGATCTATGATAAGAACAGACACTTCATACGAGGGACGTTGAGTCCTTTCAAGATATCACACACATTAATTAGAAACGCCATTTCAGAGTACTCCATAATTGCTAAAAACGGCATTTTCAAAGCGCAATTTTTTTAAGTATACGCGTCAGATACATACCAAAATAATCAAGGTCCCTGCATTTAAACTCCCTACAGACTTTCAACCAATCAAATAATATGGCTAACTCTGAAAGTCTCATAAGAGCCCGTAGTAGTGCGGCGAGAACACTTGGACACCAGTTCAGACAGGCACTTGCGCTGAAAGGGCGACAGCGAACTTGATGCCCGTGGAAGTGTCGCCCTTATCGTCCCCACGCTTATCAACCTCAAACGCGGAGAATAGTTCCAGTAGGGAGAAGCCTTAATATGGAACATAAAACAACTAGAGCTTATACGACGTTCAAAAATTACTTCCCGTTAGTTGAGAAGATAGCCGTTCTATGACGACGGCCCTACTTCATTTACAATGTTATTTCAGATTTGAACTCATGGTGTTAAAACCATACAAAATTGTCCCTTCTCGACACGAAAGTATTCTTTCCTTCTTAACCTAAAGCACAAAATTTCAAGTGACAAAGTTTTATAATATTACTGCTTAGAAAAATAATATAGAGTATATCTGTATTATATAATGACTTACATTAAATGTACGTGGTTTTATGTACGCGATATAAATATAATTCATTATTAAAATTTACTTCAAAAAAATATAAAAAGAGTGCCCAAGAATAGGTTTGGAAATGAAAGTGTTGCTCGAATCCAAATGANTATTACTGCTTAGAAAAATAATATAGAGTATATCTGTATTATATAATGACTTACATTAAATGTACGTGGTTTTATGTACGCGATATAAATATAATTCATTATTTAAATTTACTTCAAAAAAATATAAAAAGAGTGCCCAAGAATAGGTTTGGAAATGAAAGTGTTGCTCGAATCCAAATGAAAATCTAGTAATGAAACACTTTGACACGTCTTCATGTTGCAAGTTGTTTTTTTTTAATATGCACTCCTCTCTTAACTTACCAGGTGGTTACGATTCAATCAATTTGTTTTCCCTACCATCTTATTTAGAATGTTACAGTACTGTACGTTGAACGTTATTATACTATTTATACTGCGTGTGTATCCATTCTTTCGTATAGGCTGTTCATGCTGAAGTATGGACATTTGAAACCAACCTTGGAAATATACCACTGCCAATAGCTACGTAAAATGTATGTTAGTTATGTTGGCAGCGAATTAAGAAAATTGTTGCATGTCTCAACGTTGTATAACGAGTGTAATGTTAAATCTAATGGCAAATCGAGTTTGTTTTTTCCCCTCTCTTTTACTAATTAGAGAAGGAACTGGCGAATTTTACTCGAGAGCCAAAAAACCTGGTTCAGGCAGGCGTGTGCAAACAACAGAGGTATGGAACCAATCAGAGTAATGCGATGTGGTCGGCAGCGCCTATATAAGACAACAAGCGTCTGGCAAAGTTGCTAGATCGGTTACAACTGCTAAAATGGCAGGTTATCAAGGTTTTAGTGAGTTTGAACATGGTGTTATAGTCGGCGCACGAGTGATGGGACATAGCATCTCCGAGGTAGCGATAAAATTTGAATTTTCGCGTACGACCATTTCAAGATTGTACCGTGAATATCGGGAATCTGGTAAAACATAAAATCTTCGACATAGCTGCGGCCGGAAAGAGATCGTGAACGAACGGGACAAATGACGACTGACGAGAATCATTAAACATGACCGACGTTCAACCACTTCTCACATTGGCGCAGATTTCAGTGCTGGGACATCAGCTATCGCCAGCGTACAAACTATTCAACGGACTATCATTGATATGGGCTTTCGGAGCCAAAGGCCCACTCGTGTACCGTTGTTGACTGCACGACACAAAGATTTACGCCTCGCCTGGGCCCGCCAACACCCCCATTGGACTGTTGATGACTGGAAACACGTTGTTTGGTCTGACGAGTCTCGTTTCCAATTGTATCGGGTGGATGGGATGGACGTGTACGGGTATGGAGACATCCTCATGAATCCATGGACCCTACATGTCAACAGAGGAATGTTCAAGCTGGTGGAGGCTATGTCATGGTATGGGGCGTGTGCATATGGCTTGAAATGGGACCCCTTATACGTCTAGATACGACTCTGACAGGTGAAAGATACGTAAGCATGCTGTCCGATCACCTGCACCCATTCATGTCCATTGTGTATTCCAACGGACCTGGACAATTCTTGCAGGGCAATGTGACACCCCACACGTCGAGAGTTACTACCGAGTGGCTCCAGGAACACTCTTATGACTTTAGACACTTCCATTGGCCACCTAAATTACCAAAAATGAGCATTGTTGAGCATATCTGAGATGCCTTGCACCGCTCTGTGCAGAAGAGATGTCCGCCGCTTCGCACTCCTATGGATTTTTGGACTGCCCTGCACGATTCATGGTGCATATTGCCTCCTGCATACCTTCTGACATAAGTCGAGTCCATGCCACGTCGTATTACGGCACTTCTGCGTGCTCGCGGGGGCCCTACACGATATTTGGCAGGCGGACCAATTTTTTTGTCTTTTCAGTGTGCAAGCTCAAATAGCTTCCTAACAATTTGTAGTTTGCATTTGGCTGATTGCGAAGTNCTTGGAAATATACCACTGCCAATAGCTACGTAAAATGTATGTTAGTTATGTTGGCAGCGAATTAAGAAAATTGTTCCATGTCTCAACGTTGTATAACGAGTGTAATGTTAAATCTAATGTCAAATCGAGTTTGTTTTTTCCCTCTCTTTTACTAATTAGAGAAGGAACTGGCGAATTTTACTCGAGAGCCAAAAAACCTGGTTCAGGCAGGCGTGTGCAAACAACAGAGGTATGGAACCAATCAGAGTAACGCGATGCGGTCGGCAGCGCCTATATAAGACAACAAGCGTCTGGCAAAGTTGCTAGATCGGTTACAACTGCTAAAATGGCAGGTTATCAAGGTTTTAGTGAGTTTGAACATGGTGTTATAGTCGGCGCACGAGTGATGTGACATAGCATCTCCGAGGTAGCGATAAAATTTGAATTTTCGCGTACGACCATTTCAAGATTGTACCGTGAATATCGGGAATCTGGTAAAACATCAAATCTTCGACATAGCTGCGGCCGGAAAGAGATCGTGAACGAACGGGACAAATGACGACTGACGAGAATCATTAAACATGACCGACGTGCAACCACTTCTCACATTGGCGCAGATTTCAGTGCTGGGACATCAGCTATCGCCAGCGTACAAACTATTCAACGGACTATCATTGATATGGGCTTTCGGAGCCAAAGGCCCACTCGTGTACCGTTGTTGACTGCACGACACAAAGATTTACGCCTCGCCTGGGCCCGCCAACACCCCCATTGGACTGTTGATGACTGGAAACACGTTGTCTGGTCTGACGAGTCTCGTTTCCAATTGTATCGGGCGGATGGGATGGACGTGTACGGGTATGGAGACATCCTCATGAATCCATGGACCCTACATGTCAACAGAGGAATGTTCAAGCTGGTGGAGGCTATGTCATGGTATGGGGCGTGTGCAGTTGGCGTGAAATGGGATCCCTTATANGTGGACAATTCTTGCAGGGTAATGCGACACCCCACACGTCGAGAGTTACTACCGAGTGGCTCCAGGAACACTCTTATGACTTTAGACACTTCCATTGGCCACCTAAATTACCAAAAATGAGCATTGTTGAGCATATCTGAGATGCCTTGCACCGCTCTGTGCAGAAGAGATGTCCGCCGCTTCGCACTCCTATGGATTTTTGGACTGCCCTGCACGATTCATGGTGCATATTGCCTCCTGCATACCTTCTGACATAAGTCGAGTCCATGCCACGTCGTATTACGGCACTTCTGCGTGCTCGCGGGGGCCCTACACGATATTTGGCAGGCGGACCAATTTTTTTGTCTTTTCAGTGTGCAAGCTCAAATAGCTTCCTAACAATTTGTAGTTTGCATTTGGCTGATTGCGAAGTTACGTTTTCATATTGCGGAATTATATCAAATTAGTAGAAGAGAATACCTTAAGATAAATACCAGAGTTTTTCTAGGCGTTCAAGGTACAGAAGCAAGGAGCTATACTGGTGAGACACGCACGCCTATCACCTCATCGCTCCTACGCGGCAAAGAGTACAAATTTCCGTTCGTGTGCTCTACCATGCAAATTATGTCTGTTACGGTGAGATTTCATTACACGCTATACAAGCCGACATATTAAAATACGCTCGGTTGGTTGTACTTTTCTCCTGCCTCTTAAAAAAATAACACGGGCAAGCTCTAAGAATTATTTTTTTAAATTAAAATTTTTATTTTCTTTCGGAAAACATTTTATATGAGATATATAAAAAATACGGTCTTGGATAGGTGATTTTTACCGTTTATGTAAAAAAAAATATCTATTCTTAGAATATTGATTTACTTTAATATGTATTACCGCGAAAATGACGGATAAAAAAACATTTATTTAATACTAACTCTTAAGTAGGGCTTCAAAAAGTTCGCGATTAACGGAAAACAGTCTTTACATGAAGGTAAAACTCACCTGGGTGTTCAATTCGCTGGTTACACCGGCAAAAGAAAGTGGCAAATAGGTGGTGGTCTGGAGAGTAATGTCGGCCTCGGCGAACTGGGACAGCTCTCAAATGATGTCGCTGTGGCAGAATTCTTCAACAGAGAATTGGCGGCGCGTCGTCGGAGTGAGTGACAGACAAGTGATAAACGGAAGTGAGAGCTTCACAGTGTTTTTGTCACGCTAAAGAAAATGTGATGGAGAGATCAGTCGGTGAGCGGTGTCACGCGAGCCGGAATGCAGCAGCTTGTAAACTCGCTTCGTAATGTCTAGAAAAGCATTTATGTAATCTAATAATGTTTGTTTCTAGCCTTAACATTCCTTCCATAAACGTATTTTGAAGTGTGTGAAATTAAAAAGGAAAAACTCTATCCATTAATTTAGATTAGCTTACGTATATGTAGTATCAAAAGCATACTGTACATATTTTATAGATTTTAAAATAGTTTTCTGCAAATGGTTTTATATATTTCATGGATACTTTTTATAATTCGACAGAACCAACATTTATTAGGTTTGTTATAATCATGTGATGAAGGAATCGGTTAGCGCCGAAAAATATCTTCTGCGCATATTTTTTACGAAAAATACGCCAAAACTCAAAAAACATGTTACATGCAGAGTATTGACATGTTAAGAAGCGTTATTTTCCAGAATTTAGTTTAAATANCAAAACTCAAAAAACATGTTACATGCAGAGTATTGACATGTTAAGAAGCGTTATTTTCCAGAATTTAGTTTAAATACAAACAATCCATTCACTAAGTGTCCCATGTTTAACCCTTACTTTCTATACCTAGTGCCTTACAGCTGCTATCAAAGGCGAATACTCTCAAAGTGGATTTTGTTATGAAGGTTACAGCGCTTCCTATGCAGTCAATAAAACGAAAAAAGTTTTTTGAGGGAGGGAGGTGACATCACAAGAATATGTATCAGGTCGTAATGATGTTTCCAGTAGGCTGTTTTCTTGGATAAATATTATAAACAATGCATAATCGTCAAGCAATAGAGTTACGAAAGTGTTACAATTATTTCTGCAAATCTTACTACCAGGGAAGGAATCTGCAGGTATGGCGACAGAATAATTCCAGGTTCGTTCTCACACCCTAGCGAGTGGACACTTACCCCCAGATAGTCGTTTCAAAGGGCACCTCCAAGTCGGTTTGCTTCGCTAACTGTCCCGTACTTATTTTCTCCGGTACTCATTACTCTTCTCGTCTCCACCCCCTCGGCATATCGTCCTGAATTCCTTCTAGTTGCCAGTCGGCTCTTGGGCGTGTTTACGGCTGCGAGAAAATTATGGTTTGGTGTTATCGTACCGAACCAGCCAGCCCAAGGTATTCTTTGGTTATTATCATAGACTCCAGCGTCATTAGTCTAAAATAAGTCGCTGCAGTTTACTGAGTTTGGTTGAGAAACAGCTGCAGGCTTTATTTTCCTGGTGATACCACTTCTCATGGTGCAATTATCGTAACACGAGCCTCTCCATTGCACAGTGTCTCACGTCATCGATTTTTCTTCACTTGAACTACTTTTATAGTCATAAATACTTTGACCTTAGGAAATGTTGTATTGGCAGTCTCAGTCTTATTAAATTTGATACAATACGTACTTCTATCTTTTGGTGCAAGCTGAATAAGAGCGACAGTTTTATTTGTCATGAGTAAAGAAATACTAATTAATTTAGTAGTTGTGGTAACTGGTACAGAAATGTGTTTGTCTTTTTCTTCCCCAGTATTTCTGAAGATCAACAGATGTTAAACTGAAAAGTTACTCAAATGCCATATACAATCGTTACACACAACCATACACACAATCGTATTACATTTGTTCATATAGTTTTACATTCATAATTTAAGTGGTGTCCACATANACACACAACCATACACACAATCGTATTACATTTGTTCATATAGTTTTACATTCATAATTTAAGTGGTGTCCACATACATAATAATGAGAGCATTATAAAAAGCCTTTACGATAATTAACTTACTACATAAGATTCAGTTAGTTAGTAAAATCAGCAGGTGATATAATATTATCATTGTTTTTAAAATTACATTCTAATGATACTCTCCATCGCTTATTCAGNCACACAACCATACACACAATCGTATTACATTTGTTCATATAGTTTTACATTCATAATTTAAGTGGTGTCCACATAAATAATAATGAGAGCTTTATAAAAATCCTTTACGATAATTAACTTACTACATAAGATTCAGTTAGTTAATAAAATCAGCAGGTGATATAATATTATCATTGTTTTTAAAATTACATTCTAATGATACTCTCCATCGCTTATTCAGAACATATTTATCTGATGTTTCTAGATCTATTTGCGAATCCAAAAGGCATATTTGGTAATAGTTTCCTTGTTCTATAAAAGAATTTTGAATTCCATTCCATCAATATAAATTCAAAAGTCATGGCCTGGCAATTGTATCCTTGTTCTGTAATATTATTTGGATAGAAGCAAAAGTAAATACACAATGAAAGGTTTTTCAACATCTCATATTAGCAGAGTTCCTATTATTATCTGTTCCATATGTGTTAATTTATAAGTCATGAACAGTCATTTGGCGAGTAGAAATTTTAATATGCTCTGATATTAGTACTGATTCTGGTATTATTTTTGGGTCAAAAATATTTTTTTTCGCTTTTCATGCCATTCAATACGTTTTCTATCAATGCTGTATTTTCAATAAAAATTTAATCTTCCAAGACACCAAGAGGAATCAAAACACCAAATGTCCTATTTTACAGCAAAAATTGCCAGCATTTATTTTTGGAGCATAGATATCTAAACTAATATATACACTTTGATCATAATACCATACACATGGAAAACACTGGAAAAAAATACACATGCTAAGAAATAAAGATAGTCCGCTTCTAAACTAAAAGACTTAATATAACTTACGAAAAAGGGAAAATGTCTCATTATTGTTGTTTAAATGTATTTCCTATTTAATAAATTAAAGATTTCTCAAAATAAAATAAAAATAATTTTTGCAAATAAATAAGCATACTTACATATAAAGTACTAACGACAAATAACAGTTGATTTAAGACTGCTAGCTATGTTAATATTTCATAGCACTGAAAGTGAGAAATGGACAATTTTTATTGCGATTAGTAATTGATAAAAAACTTGTGGTTTTTATCTTTCCTAGTTGTAAAATATGACAGTACTAATTGATTTAGAAACAAAAAAAAAGAAGAAGAAATGGCATGCAGTAACTCGTGAATAGTTATTGTCCTGGAAACTATTCATCAAAGTGAGAGTCACTAATTACCGTTAAACAATTAATACTCGACGGAGCGCCTGCCTTAATTAACGCCACTTATCACCCCGTCAAGCAAAATATTTCGGCTCCAGGTCCGCCGTTCTCGCGCGATATTTATAGTCGGTTCAAAGTCAACTGAACACTGTTGATATAATTGCTTACATATTTTACAGTTCGTCGCGTATCCTTCCGTCAGTAATGATCAAAACAATACCGATTCCGTGTATAGAATGGCTAGTTTTCACGTTAATCTAGTGATACCGTGAAATATGTTGTAATATATATATATACATATGTATCTATATTACCAGCAATTCTTAGTCTCGAAACACACGAAAGTAAATACAAATATAATTTATAAATTTATATTAAAACACCTGAAACGTTACACTTTGAATTAGGTTTTTTTTCCATCAACAAAAATGTTGTCATTTTAAAGATATTCTCCAAAAAATAAAAAGCCAGAAAATAATTTATCTAAAGTGTCATTGACACGTTAACGGTAAAAGATTGTTAAAAATTTTTTTGTAATCAAATATGCCAGAAACCCATTTATTTATAGACATTCAATTTCTATTCACAAAGAATGACTCCAATGAAGCGTAAATGCGTTGTTTCTAAAATAAGCGGTTCAAATGAAAAGCTAACACACCGAACAACAACTCATAATTCGCAGCGAAAATATGGCTTTGGACCACAATCATTGTTTACTCAAAAATACAGAAAGACTTAAACATTTGGGCACACGACCTCAATCTCATGATTTATTAGTGGGCGTAAAGAAAGTAGACAAATATTTTAGTGAAGAAAATTTGTGTTCCAGTAGTGAACCAGGATGAATACTTGAACATGAAATAAAGATAAGCGAGCATTATTAGTATTATCAGCCATCTCAACTGTAACCGGACCGACATATCAGGCAAATGTTAGTCCCCCGTGTGTGTACACGTTGAGCGAATATGGGACCACTTGTTAAGGCACCTGAATCACAAACAGGCTTGCCTCCCATTGGATGTGCGCAATGGGTTCAACCAAACTACATACTTATACTCAGCATTTTTTACCCAGAGCAAAACGTACCTTCGCCATACCGCGTCGGTATATGCGGGGTGCCGTAATCTCCGAGTTAGAAAGCATTGGGCATGGCTAGTACGTGGGGTAGGTAACCGTCAACGACTGGCACGTTGCGTTGGCACGTGTACACGTATGCGACCGCGAAAACATTCCACCTTGAGGGCAGACTGGTGCGGCCCACTTGAGGCTAGGGACATTGGTGGATACGGCGTAAGTGCAACTGAACCCCCAGGCAGTCGTGAAGGCGTACAGACACTCAGACCAGGAACTCCACCTGTAGCGTACTCGCGGTTTCTTCACTCTCTTTGTATCAAAGTTTTGAGAAACCCCTCCATGATGACGCACTTCATTGTTTCCCAAATATGTTATTTATCGCAATCGTTTTATTTTTATGTTAGCATTAAATTACCTTATATTCCGTTAAATTGAGATTTTAACTATATTTCATATACAAATTATAATATTAAATTTATAATTAACGTAAATGAAAACAGGAGTAAATTACAAGTATTGGTAATAACTAGTTAGAAATAGTCCTTATGCAAAAGTGGGGTGCGCACGAATGCAGTGCGTTGTCCTTTTGATGTGATTTTCTAGAGTCGGTTACACTTGGTTTGCATGAGGAGGAGGAGGAATATAGTGGAAGTAGAGTTTTAGCAGCCCTTCAGAAAAGTTGGAAGTGATAGTGAATGGACTATAACCACAAAATGTAACGTTAAGTTACCGTAGAGAAAGGTGCCCTACCCAGGTTGATTGTGTGGGAGCTCGTGGAAGGAGGTAAATAACCTCAATCATCACTCGTTTTCCAAAGCAGCAGAAATACATACCAGTAGTAATATTACGGGGTTTTTTGTACATTATACACCAATAAATAACGGACAATGAGTGCGTGCGTTAACATAGGAATAAAATTAACAAAATATTTTTAAAATTACTAAAGCTTTCAGTTTAAACCTTATTATTAATTTTATTTTCAGAGACACCTTCATTTTTACTTAATTTTAAATATAATTAAATTGAAAATAAAATACCACTAAAATGAAAAATAAAAGATATTAACTGTTTATTAAGCACCTGCACTGCAATATCTGTTTGGTAAGACAAATATTTAATGAATATTAGATAAAGAAAATAACAAAATTGAATAATATTAACCACCATTAGTGCGTATGAGATTTAATTAGCACCTTCTCTTAATTCAAAGTTTTTTTATATAGTCATTTAAAAGCAGGTATAATCGGCGGGTGAGTGAAGCTCACCACCTGCATCTTCTACTGCCACCATGCTTAATAATGGGATAAACAATCCAGATGTAATAAGGTCAATAGGAACGAATAAAATCATATCGCAAAATC
This sequence comes from Clitarchus hookeri, assembly GCA_002778355.1. Classification (NCBI taxonomy): domain Eukaryota; kingdom Metazoa; phylum Arthropoda; class Insecta; order Phasmatodea; family Phasmatidae; genus Clitarchus; species Clitarchus hookeri. Next base: position 443,192 of record NQII01002287.1, read on the forward strand.
CGTAAACATATATTTGCATACATGTTTTATATTGTGAACATATTTATTAAAATTATCTGGATAACGTCAGTAGTTACGGTAGACGAGATTGTTAAGGCAAACGCATAGTTACGTTTTTGAAATTTGGTTACATTTTCACAGTTTGTCTATGATAACCCTAACTCTTTAATGTACGTAGAGGCATACAAATCTTTAAATGTACAAACCAAATCTTACAAGTTTGTGGCAATCAAATATGACTAACAGAATAATTCGTATCCAGCGACAAGATATTTCATTTCTTCAGTACAAACATTAATTTGTGGAGATAAAAATAGTCGGTACTGGCACAGGTATCATGCATCAGGATTGAGGATTCGCCTGTGATGACATCACAGGTGGAGGTTGTGGTCGGTGGACAGCGGCCAGGGAGAGTTATGTTATACACATAATTTCGTGTTTCTCCCCAAAAATACTTCAGAAATTAATTATTTTACCAAAAAACAAAACACTTTTTTCACAAAAAAAAAAAAAAAAATAGGCAAGTAGATACGAAACACCTCAAAGCAAGATCAGAAAAATCCTCAGACGAGCAAAGGGATTAGGGACTCTTCGCGGAATGAGTCACTTATTCCTCAGAGCAGGAGAGGAGTATTCGAGACTCCAAGCCAGGTCCAGGGAATTTGGGAGGATCAGCGTACATGGCTGCCTCCCTCAACCACAATCCTGTACATACCCCATCCACACCCTTCTTCCATCACCCCGCCCCCTCTCCTAAACCATTCTTTAACCTCACATCACCCCCTCCCTCAACCCACCCCCTGGCACTTATTATAAAAAATGACAAATAACAAAAAAAAATTTATTTCTAACTGACCACTGCCTATTGACCTCATACTCATCTCATCACACTTACTTTACCCCCTTTCCACACCACCTACCACCTGGCAATTATTTTAATATCGAGCAAAATCGAAAAAGATTCTTAAAAACTTAGGAACATTAATGTTTACCTCACACTCACCCCCGTAAAAACCCACCCCCCTCACACTTGCTAGGAAATCATGAAAGTCGAGAGAAGTCACAAAGAATTTTAAAACATAGAGAATCGTACTGTGTTTTCCCACTTCCCCCTCCCCCACTCTGATTGTCGACAACACAAAACTATCAACCTATTTCACAAATTGGTAATTTTCCTTATGTAACAAATTATTCCTCCACCAATACGAATCAATCATATCTGCCGATTGACCACTAAATTACGAATGTAAGACATAATATGTCCCCCCCCCCGTCCCGCAATATTGGACATCGTAGTTTGCTAGTTATTTTTCTTTTAGTATCTACCTCCAGAAAGCTCCCATATCGCCAATTTCCAAAAAAATTTTGGGCAATGAGACACTCCTCCAAACATGGAATATAAATAATATGTACTGTTTACAAATAATTACAAAAAAAATTGAGTCAATTACTTCTAAAAATAAATAAAACATGCTGTATTTAATTTATATTTATTTACAAAACAATATATGCATACAAAACATTTCTTAGCGATAATTATTTCGAAGACATGAATAAATTCTATTATTTCGTAAGTGGTCGTGTGTCCAGCCAAAGCCCTTTGTTACCATTTCTTCTTCCTCGCGGCACACATTGTTTTTGATGTTTACAGCACTCTTCGATGCCATGTACATTAGAGTTAGGCACATATATTCAAGGTCTTGAATGCCTCTCTGGAATGTTCGTCCTGGTTCGGTTCTGGTTTCGAGTAGATACATTCCAGCAAAACAGTGAGGTAACAAAAGTCATGGGATACCTCCTAATATCGTGTCAGACCTCCTTTTACCCGGCGAAGTGCAGCAACTCGACGTGGCATAGACTCAGCAAGTCGATGGAAGTCCCCGGCAGAAATATTGAGCCATGCTGCTTCTATAGACATCCATAAATGCGAAAGTGTTGACGTTGCAGGAGTTTGTGCACGAACTGACTTCTCGATTATGTCTCATAAATGTTCATTGGGAATCATTTTGGGCGATCTTGGTGGCCAAATCACTCGCTGGAATCGTCCAGAATGTTCTTCGAACCAATCGCGAACAGTTGTGGCCCAGTGACATGGTGCATTGTCATCCATAAAAATTTCATCGTTGTTTAGGTACATGAAGTCCATGAATGGCTGCAAGTGGTCTCCAAGTAGCTGAACATAACCACTTCCAGTCAATGATCGGTTCAGTTGGACCAGAGGACTAAGTCCATTCCATGTAAAAACAACCCCCACCATTATGGAGCAACCACCAGCTTACACAGTTCCTTGTTGACAACTTGGGTCCATGGATTTGTGGGGTCTGCGCAACACTCGACCCCTACCATCAGCTCTTACCAACTTAAATCGGGACTCATCTGACCAAGCCACGGTTTTCCAGTCGTCTTAGGGTCCAACCGATATGGCCACGAGCCCAGGATATGCGCTGCAGGCGATGTCGTGCTGTTATTAAATGCACTCGAGTCGGTCTTCTGCTGGCACAGTCCAGTACAGCCAAAGTTCGCCACACTGTCCTAACGGACACGTCCGTCGTACGTCCCACATTGATTCCTGCGGTTATTTCACACAGTATTGCTTGTCTGTTAACAGTGACCATTCTGCGCACACGTCGTTGGTGTCGGTCATTAAGTGCAGGTGGTTGGCCACTGCATTGTCGATGGTGGGAGGTTATGACTGAAATTAGGTATTCTCGGCACACTGTTGCCACTGTGGATCTCGGAATAATGAATTCCCTAACCATTTCCGAAATGAAATGTCCCATACGTCTAACACTAACTACCATTCCGCGTTCAAAGTCTGTTAATTCCCGTCGTGCGGCCATAATCACGTCAAAAACCTTTTCACATGAATCTCTTGACTACAAATGAAAGCCCAACCAATGCACTGCCCATTTATACATTTTGTACGAGGACTACTGCCATCTGTATATCTGCATATTGCTATCCCATGACTTTTGTCACCTCAGTGTATATTATATATTAAAGAACCACCTTTTCCCTCCTCTTCTGTAATTTCGTTTGTTAAATTTTGTTTCATACTTGACAGGGACGAGAAAACATCTTTCGACGAAGCAGTCAGATTCAGAGTAAAATAATCTTTCAGAATGCCCCTGAATGCAGACTGCTTCAGAAAAAACCCATTAGCATTAGGTTAGCCTAGAATATGGACAGGTTTTCGTGCAGGAGGTGTACACTTTTTTACATGGTGGCAGTGTGCTTCACGACACTAGCTATCCTCATAGTTCGTTATATCATAACTCTTGAATTTACGACCACACTTATGACAGCCAAGAGTCAAATAAGCAAATCGTGCCTTCTTCGCGCATTTTCCGCTCTTCTTGTGCCTACCTACATTGCTACTTTTACTGTACATCTCACCACAGTAGCGACACTATCAACCGGATGTCGGCAGAGAATTGTTCATACTGTCCACATGCGCATCCTCTCTTTCCGATGGTGCCATCATTCTATCATCACATATTGTTCTTGGTAGCGATGACATCTTTCCATCATCATTACACACTGCAGTACTTACAAGTCCATCACAGGTTCTTGGCGATGACAATATACGTAATCGCTTTGTGGTTTTAGGAACAAGTTGTTTACATATTTTCGACTGTCTGTATAGATTGTCAGTATAAGCAAACAGACTAAAACACTTTTCACACTTATATGCCACGAGGGACGGGTTCATCTTACGTTGATGCTTTTCGTGTTGTCTAACATTGCGGCTATTCGCAAAGGCTTCATCACAGTAAATGCATCGAAGTCTTGACACTGTTGGCTTGGGTCGCGATGACGATGGAGCTGCTTTACATGGCCAATGCCAAGTCGATAGTCTGGTGGTACTACACCCTAACAAGACGATGGTGAATTGCTGCAGGTAGTACTATGTTTAAACAAGGTGATGGCATTGCTGCTGTAGGTGGTCCACCCGATGACTGGAGCATCGGAAGACATTGTGGATGCAAAATTTGGCATCGACTATACAAGTTAGATTATACGACCCGCACCTGTACTATTACGTCAATGGACTGACAATCCCCACATGGTGCCATCCTCTTTATTAATACCCATCACCTTTGCATACCCCCAGCCACCCTCAGCATCATTCCCCCCTCAGGTCTCTCTTGTACTAACTGTCTGTTTCAAACTGAAGGCACGTGTGTGTACTTTCCCAGGTCCATCTGTATGAACCCTTGCGGTTTCGCCTTACATAAGTATTACCCCAATACATAATAATTTTATGTAGCATGATATATATGTGGTTTTTATTTTTATGGTTTCTTTAAGGGAAAAATTGCTAGTCTAATGAGTAATGGTAAACAATATTAACAAATATATATTTTTACATGAAATTTTATTGTACAGGTAATTACATAAATGCTATGACACATAAACTATTATGTTATCTCACCTCATGGTTTAACAAAAAATGTTCTCTGGAACCACTATTGGGGTGACATTGTGTCTAGTCATAACTCATCGAATTCCTGGTCCAAGGACGAGGCACATCATCTGAACAGCATTTGTGCGTTTCTCCACGTGCATTTCCAGTCATGTTCTGAACTGTAAAATACGTTTCCATGCTGGTCGTCATAAAGTTTCATCTGCTTGCGTGGCGAAGGATAGCCATACTGTAACTGCAGGTCAATGATTTCAACTTCGTTTTTGCACAAGTCGCTCAGCCTTTTTTTCTGTTCGGGCCCTACCATATTAATCGGTCTTTGTGGGTGCTGCATCAGAAAGTCGTGCATCATGTTTCCCACTTGTTGGTACAGAATCTTGCCTTCGTCCCCCCTCTTGTCCGTGGTAGTACTTGGTCAGCCAGTCGTTTTTTTTTCTTGCTTTCCTCGTCCAACAGTTCTCAGGGGCAGGGAGGTTGGAAGGAGCTTGTGATCGTTTTGCCATCGACATCGCAGGACACTGTGATCTCCCTGATCACGAAGCTACCCTGGCTTTAGAAGCCTTGCAGAGTACTGTAAACCCAGCTGCTGTCTATTCTCGGAGACGAGTAAGCAGATATCACATATGGCCCATTGTATTTATATCCTCTGCGGCATTCACGAATGTATCTTGACGACTTTGTCTTGACAATTGTACAGTGCGAGTCGGTCGTGAAGTAACAGGCAGAAAGCATAAGTGTATGAAGTAATATTTCCATTCATAGTGAATTCGAACCTGCAGTCGGTCACATTCGAACTGATATGATCACACTGTTTACTCACACTGAACACCATAAGCAGAGTCAAACTATTAGAGGTATCTAGGCTCAGTACCAGTAAGTACTTACTGTTTTCGAAGTTTAGGTTTATGATCACGTATGGATAGCTTTCACTATTCAAATATATTTGATATATATCAATCTGCCAAAGGCTCACTCTCTCATTGTGCTGTCTTCCTGTCTGTAGCCCAACAATGATGTACCTCGGTTTCTCTGTGGAAAAGCTGGCCTTGACCATCCAGTTGATGCAATGGCTTGCGGGCAGTCCAGGGTAGGTCTCGAGACTGCACAACCTGAACGCCACTCCGATCTTTTTGCAGTCTTCCACATTCTTCAGCAACTTGATAAGTTCTGTAGTACTAAGCAGAACAAGATGCAGCATCCATTTGATAGAGTGTAGCTTCAGTTCCACTGTCTCCAGGTTTTCTTCCATACCCATGATGGCATCTGTGTACATTCTAACAAGGAGAAGTACCAGTTTCTGCTTTGAATTGATGATAACGTTCATGTTGTCTTCAGCGAATCCCTGTTACATTGCTAGAGGAATGCAGACCTCGAATTTTCCTCCGACGTATACAGGAAGACTGTATTCATCTTCTATCCCCCAGCCTACCATATTGAATGCAGACAGTTCATTTGGGGGTGAGCAAAGGCAGTTTTTTATCGCAGCCATTATGGCGACCTCTCTTGTATGGTCCACATCGACACAGTTGAGCAACCACATGAAACTGTCGATAAGGTGGAAAATACCATTGCTCATTATATTCGTCGATGCAGATTTGGGTACATCTTCTTTTGTCAGTGTTTCCCTGAATTTCAGGAACGACTGGCAAGGAAGAGTGCAGATATCTTGGTGTTAGACTGCTATCAGAACTTCCAATGGTAAGCGTATGGTCTGATCAGGATCGGTTGAAAAGCATGGAGTTCGACTTTATTGATGCTGTAGTCAAACATGCCAGCTTATCGATGTTAATATAATCTTCCATGGTGATCGACCTCGAAGCCAAGACTATGAAGGGAAATATCTTTAGCATGTGTTAACAACTTGGTGACCTGTGGTGTACTGATAACCGGTTTGAAGTGGTGCTTTGTTTTGTTGCTTCTGGTTGATATACATCTTATTATAATATTCTCAAATGCAAGCATAGTGTGATGTCTTAGATTCGAAAGTTCACCAACTTTCTGTGCTGGTCGACTATTGTCACGACGACCTCGTGTGCTCTCTTCGCAACGACCGGAATTTATATTAAGCTTAACGGTGCCATGGCCAGTTTAGAACTTGGAGTTACCATAGGTGAAAACTCATGCAGCATATTAGTCGGCCTATCATTGAGATACATGCCGCTCGCCGAATTGCAGTTTATTCGTATGGGATTAACAGGCAAGATGTTTACAGGTTACGATGATTCGTGCAGTTTGTCAGCTTTGTATATTCATGGTTCGAACCCCAGCATCAGGCAGATGGAATATGGTTTCTTTAAAGTCTATACATTCATTACATCTGATGGCATTCTTCAGAGTATTGCAATTTCCGTGTAGTTGGAATTCTATGTTGGGAGAGAACAAATGTTCGAAGTACCTTTCAATGTCGTCTAGTTCGCAAGAGCCAATGGGCAATGTTACTTCATGGGAAACATTACCACTTTTCTGGAGGTACATTTTACAGATTTTTCCATCGATGTTTGGTATCGCATTGAAGGTTTAAAAATATACCAAATCTATGCACTATTCTCCCTCAAGGTCGAATGGAGTGAAGTGCACTGCATGCACCTCGGTGTCTCGACCCATCAAGTTAAATGTTATTGACATTACTTATAGTTTCAGGTCCATGTATAGTTGTTTTATTGAATTACTTCTACATAAGAACAAGGAAGCGAAGACACTATTGTCTGCAGTTTCGTGTCATCGGCATCTGCTCCATCTCGTATTTGTTAGTCAGTCTACAATTTTTCAAGTAATTCCGGAGCTCGGGCGGACGACACAGATTCCCAAAACTTTCGTAGAAAAGTGAATTTTTTTTCTACATTTCACATACTTAAAGCATACCAGACCCGGCTGTCGTGCCCAGGTTAATTACAGCACATTCGTCACATCTCGATTAAGGTGGCAAAACCTCTTGCATAAACACTCCACAAATGTTAGGTGTCTGGAATTTGCGCGGAAACAATATCCAAATTCACATTATTGAGTGCCTGTTTCGATATAGGTTTCATTTGCACATCTTACTGCTGCATTACTTTTGCACACTTCCGCCTCCTACTGTATATGGCTTTAGGTAGAGGCCTTTGCAATTTTTTGACCCATAGCGATAGATACCTATTTGAATTTGGCCTTTGGGCTTCTGAAAACTACTTCTGTTCCTTCGATGCTGTGTTGACGACTCGTACGATACTACTCATTGCTCCGATCAGGCTTGCAAGGACCCCGAGTGCCAGCCAAAGTAATGGGAAACATCAGCCATTATATGTTTCCTTAGTCTTGCCTGCTTTTCTTTCCTTCTTCGCCAATTTTAATTTCTAGTGCACCTCCTTCTTGCTGCATGCCCCCATGCCCATCTTCACCTTGGCCTTTATCACATTGAAAACGCCGAGGCAGGAATTTTGTCCCCAAGCCCTGCATCTGACGATTTTCTTATCTCGTCAGCCCTTTGCATGAGCATCTTGCCTGGTGTCTTGCTTTTAGATCCTTGGTCAGAGATTAAGCGACGTCGTGTTCCTTGCACGCCTCGTACAGCATTTTGATGCCTGTGTCTCCATGTCCCAGCCTTTTAGCTATCTTCGTTCTCGGACCTCAGAATTTTTATCCGAAAATGTGCAGCTCAAATGGTATATTGTTGATCAGCATAACGACGATCATGCTTCCAGCTATGGTCTTTTCTATTCAAGATATTGTGGTAAACTGACCTAAGAACTTATAAATTTGTTCCCTTTATAAATTTTCGTTTTAGTGTCACGGATATCATCAAGCAGGTTATTCTTCTTCAAGTACAAGTTAGTGAGGAAGATGCTGAACTATCACATAACTGTTGCCATGGTGATCTGTTTACTGGTGCCGTGAGGTGTATCATTGTGGGACCATCTAATCGCGACAAGACATGCATGCTTTTTGGCCTCTTATAGGAAATGATGGCCTTATGTTCGAAAACGTGTAACTTTAATTAAAATCATTACAACAGCTAAATTTTCAACACCTCTCCCAGATTCTACAGGCTGTGGATGGCGTGGAATAGTTCTCATGCAGCGATAACGAAGTTGTCGTGCCACCGAGCGAAGCATTGTTAAACTTAGTTTTCGTCTTCAGTGAAGTAGCATGCGAGAAGCAGAACTGCATCCACGAGTACATTTGATTCGACGGCATGCGATTGTGGTCTTTGTGTACCTATGCCCGACTTATTCGAGCAAACCCAAATAACTGCTTCGTGACAATGCAAATATATTGGTGCTGTTTCGCACAGAAGATACGAATTTGCGACATGTGTACAACTACCGAGACAATATGGACATGACGTTATCTGATTTCAAGAGCCTGTGTTATTTGCGCTGAAAAGAAACGTATGGAATTTTGGTGATCGTAAAATACTGGTATTTATATAACGGCAAGTACCGACACTGCTTTTTTCAGTTTATCGTTGATCATCAAGAATGAGTGACAGCATATCGAAATTCGGGCAGAGTAGCCTCAAGCTGCGTCTACACAAAGACAAAGATGTAGGTTGTCTCATACCAAAAAACGACGGAACTTGCGATGCTGGTAGAAGAATAATTCAAAATATTGGCGTACCCGAACGATCGGAAGAAATTGCTACTAATAATTTCGTACTCGAAACTGCTAGTGTTATAATCTCGGAATTGCGCATTGTGTTGTCCGAGCAGAACAAATTGTTTCGCACTTACTTATCTGAGCTTGGGGCGAAGATGGATCGAGTGAAGTCGGAGATCATTCAAGATATGATGGCCATGGACGGGCATGTAATGTTTGTTCAAAGACAAATTACCGACCGATTAAATGTGGCTTTGGCACAAAACATTCCATACATCATAATACCGCTCCCTCAATTTGCCGCCTCGCCACGAAAAGGAATGTTTAAAATATATCACGGATGTATGGAATACCTCCAGCGAACATATGTACAGGGTCGAAATTCTTTTGTCGGAGAATCACGAATAAACCAATAAAAGAGAGAAAAAGTAACCACTTTCATTCAAGGCGATGTTGGACATTGCTAGCGACTTGCATCGCGCGATGCAGTCGGTTCGCTCGATATAATTGCTCGCCAAGGCAGTCAGAATTTTACCCGACCTTATAAATTAAGAATTCTTTAAGGCCTCGTTGTTCACAGGGAGAGCTATGGAGTACCCGTAGTCGTGAAAACCAAAGTCGACTATTCTGCTATGCCTATGAAGAGGCGGAAAAATGATGAGTACAGATGGATCGGGACGATGGATCGGTTGTGGATTTGCCACACAAGAAAGTTGCATGAAATAAATCCTTGAAATCCAATGCTCCTGCTCGTCGGTACGTATGATCGTACACATGCCGTAATAGTGATACGACGTACAGCATATACAGGGATAATGATAAAGGGGGGGTTTTGGAGCTGATTAAATAGAGTTTCTACAAAGTGGGATCATCCATGTAGGCGATTAGAAGATGCGGAAAATATGCGGGCTTCATGAATTTCTATTTCGCAATCAGCCCTGGGAGTTTACGGAATCCGACCTGCTGGCATACAATACGTTAATCGAACACACACGCGCACTTTACCAATATAACGATCCCCAGACTGGTGCTTATAAGGACGAAGATCACGAAAAAATTGACATTCTCGCAGAACTCTTCAGTGGTTAGCACTGAAAAGTGGGGAAGATCTGAAGAAGATAGTCATCCCAAAACGCGTAGTTGATGTTCGTGCCAGCATATAACAAACTGTTTGATATACTACGACTTCTAGTCGCTTTACAGAATGTTGGAAATTATTCGCACACAAACGAAATTATATCCATTGTCGAAGAACTGAAGGTGGGAGGGGAGGTTACATACAATGAGTCGGTTGGGAATCGCCCAGGAAATGTATGCAAGTCAACCTCGTCGAGATGATACCTTATGCTGCAAATACATGTTAACAGTCATCGGAAACTATTGAAAATTCGCCTGGACCAGGCTGGTCTGGACGAAGAAAGCATGCGATGTCACCGTGGTCATTGTAGATATATTGCGCCAAAGACACATCCCGATTTTTCTGCAAATCTACCAGGGCAAGGAAGTCTAACATTGCAAATTTCAAGGTCATGATAAAAAACTAAAGTAAATCATTATTCCGCCTACATCGATCTAAAAGCATCTATCGTCGAGAGGTTCAACAGGACACAGAAAGGCAAGATGTAGAGGTATTTTGCTGCAAATGACATCTACAAGTGGCTGAAGCTATTGCCGCAATTCGTTTGCGAGTACAATTCTATCATTCATTCTACCACTCTCATGAGGCCTGAAGACATCAAAGACGACTCCTTGCTTTGGACCGTGTATGCTATTCCAAAGAGGAGGGACCCACGCTAGCCTGAAGCCAATATCGGTGACCTGGTGTGCTTCTCCAAACAGAAAGGCATCTTCGAGAAAGGGTTCACAGCGAATTGGAGCCCCGAACTGTTTCGTGTGTGACGTAAATGTAACTATGCTCCAAGAACCTACTATCTCGAAGATTTTAACAATTTACCCATCTGTGGCGGTTTCTACACCAAGGAGATCCAGCCGACGAAGTTTCCAGACTTGTATTTCGTCGAGAAGGAGCTGAAACAACTAAACGGAAGGGCGTACATAAAGTGGTAGTGTTCCCCTGCCCACTACAGTTCCTGTGTCGCTGTAGTGGACATAGAGATGTGAACTCGCCATGGAAGATGTAGATTACTATACGTGTGTTCATAAATAAATATGAAGATATTTATTTTATTTCTTCATATAATTTTTCAAATATGTTTTATCGAATAAAAATTTTTGCATGTTTTATTTAGTTTATAAAAAAATGATTGATCTAATTTTTTTTAAAAATTATTATTAAAATAGTATATATTAGTTATACTCCATGCTTGGAGGAGTGTCTTGTCGCCAAAAAGAATACGGAAATGGGCAACTACTCTGATGGTAGATGATAAAAACGAAATAACAAGCAAACTCTATGGTGCCCTATACTAAGAAAAACATTTCCCAAAGTCTTAATTTAGTGGCTTATGGATATATACGATTGATTGGTATGGGTGGAGGTATAATGTGTTATGTAAGGTAAATTGTTAATTTGTGGGGAGATTGATGGTTAGGGTGTAGGAGCCGAGCGTGTGTAGTGTGGGATAACATTTAATGTTATTCGATATAAAAACATGTTTTTTTCTTGTTTTTTTGCGATTAAAAGGGTGGGGGTAGGCTAACAATATATGTTCCCCGATTTTCAGAAAAAAAAATTTTTTTTTCTCGATTTTATAATAATTGCTACGATTTGGAGAGGGTCGGGTGAGGCTCTTGGGATGAGAGCAAGGTTAATATTATATTTGTCAACATTTTTTGGTTTTCGATTTTTTGGGACTTTAAAATGATTGCTGGGAATAGGGTTGCTGAGGCATGGTGAGGTGATGTGGTGAGATGAAGGTAGGGGTATGTGAATGTGGTATGTGCAGGAAGATGGTCGGTGAGGGGGCCACGTCCGCTGATCCTCCCCGGTCCGCTGGACCTGACTCAGAGTCCCGAAACCTCCTCTACTACTCAGAGAATTAAGTGACTCATTCCGCTAAGAGCCTCTATCTAATCGTCTTGCCCGCCTGAAGATTTTTCGGCTCTTTCTTTGAAGTGCTTCGGATTCGCTTCCCTCATTTTTCCATAATTTTTTTTATTGGACATTTTTGGGTTAAAGTAATTGTTTTGGTGAAATAATTCATTTCGAAATTTTATTTTTGAGGGGATACGGAAAAATTTGTCGTTAAAATTACCATCTCAGGCCGCCGGCCGCCGGTCGTGACCTCTGCCTGTGACGTCATCGCAGGTGAATCTTGAGTCCTTTTTCATGATATCCGTGCAAGGAACAAATATTAGATCTTCTTATTTGGTTGCACCAAATAAATTTTAGTTCTATTCATCCAAACATTTTGTTTAGTGTAGTACGTCGAAGTGCTGTTTTGTTGTACGATCTTAAAGTGAGTTATGAGAGCCTCGGCGTCCGATCTCGCAGACAGCTCGCCCATCAGGTGGGTTATTATGAGCGTTTGTCAGTACAGCTCCAGAGTTAAGTGACAGAGTACTTAACAATACAGAGATAAAACAGACACTTATATCATCAACACAAGGCCACACACGCCAGCAAAATGGCGACACTGGTTAACAAAATTTCGGAAAGTTGTTCGCCGTCAAAACCGAGTTAATAGTTAACCTTCTCGCCAGCCAGCAGCCTAGTTAATAGAGAACTTTCGCAGCATGCAGTATCCAATTAGACGTAGCGGCTGTTCTAGAGACTCACGCAGCCAATCAGATAACGATTACGCCCACATCAAAGGAACCACGAAGTAATTTCGCATCTGTGTACTTATCTTCAAAATACCATTTGTGTGTGACTTCCCTTTTGTTAAAAAACAATTTTATGGCAAAAAATATTTAAAAAATTTTCGAAATACAACATTTTAAATTAAATTTTTTATAATTACGCTAAAAAAATCATGAACGTTATGCTTCAAATTGTTTGGTATTTAAATTAAGTTATCGTAGATGTAGTCTAACGAATCCATAAAATATCCTTAAAATATAGAAAAAAAACTAATTTGGTCGGAGTGTCGTACGTATGGGACGTCGAATAGAGAGGGGCGACGGTAAACACTGTAAACGACAGAACCAAGTTTCCAGTAAGGTAAGTTCCTTACGTGTGACAGTTTTCATTCGTTGCTGAGTCTATATTCCATAGTTTAACAAGCAGCTGGTGCCAGTAGCGTCAAGCACAAGAGCATATTTATTTGTCGCGGAGCATGACTGAGAATTATAATGCCATTAGTACGGTGCCGAGCAGACGTTATGTCCATTGCAACGCCTGCAATTATATTTTTATCGGTGACAGAGAGGGTTAATGTAGGTATAAATGTACAAGCAGAGAGGGCGCAGAAATCAAGTGGCATTCGCTGCGGGATACGCGAGGATACCCGTAAAGTCTTTCCGCGGGTACTCCGAACTGTTCTGGACATTTTCTGAAGCTGTACTTTCAGGCGATTCCTCCGCTTCATGCAAAAAAATGATTCACTTTGGCTAGAAAATTGCACCAGAGGGACCACGTACCACATTCGTGCGTAATCTCTTTAATAGAATTTTGCATAAGAACTATTTCTTACCAGGTATTAACAATATACTTAATTACTCTCTAATTTACTCATATTAATTATAAATGATGCATCACGGTTTTAGATAAAAAATAAAGAAACGTTAGATTTAACATAAAACATAATATGTTCATGTTAAGAGAAGAACAAATATCTGGGGAAACATGCCGTACGTGGTAAAAACAACAAAGCACGTCACGCACTGAGTACTTTAAATATGTTTGATTTGAAAAAAGTGTGAAGAATCGGCGAATAGACTACAGCAGTCGCCTGTGGTGCGTCCTCGAGCTCGGAGAGCTTCACAGGTACAGCGAGTCGGCGAGTTCTGGGCGCCGACGGCAGAGAGCCACTAGGGGCCGGGGGCAATATCTACCGTGGGCTCGCGGTCTGTAATCGCGCGCTGAGCCCCCGCCAGCTGGCGGCTGATTTACTGGCTTTGCCGCTGCAACCGCTGGGGAGTTGGTGCATCCTCCGCGCCGCCCGCGACCAGTTAAGGCTGTTGCTCAGCCAAAAATGAATTGTTAGAAGCTTTTAAAGGTTGACTGAGCACATTTGAAAGCCCTGTCTATGGTCTACTTGTATGCACACTGTGTATTTTTCAACCATACGTAAAATTAACATCGTGATGACCCTCAGGACTCTACTAATGTGTCGGTCAAAGGAAACTGTAGAATTATTAGAAAAATCCCGACGTTAATAATATTTTAATTCTTACACTTATACGCATTGCAATAATAGAAAGTAGCATAAATAAATTCAGTATTCACAACCGTTTACCTAACGCTTTTAATTCAACGTAAATATACGGAACTACATTTTTTCAGTCTTTATCAAATTTACTGGACGCTTGTCAGACAGTGTAGCCATTAAAATAAAAGCTGGCAGATACAGTGAAATTTTACAAAGGTGCTGTAATAACCGTATTGAATGCTGTTCAACTTGTAGGCATTACTTACGAGTAGTACTTTCTCGCATGAANAAAGGTGCTGTAATAACCGTATTGAATGCTGTTCAACTTGTAGGCATTACTTACGAGTAGTACTTTCTCGCATGAACAATTATTGGACAGAGTTATCTATACACAATACCCTATCAGAATTACAATAATAGTGTTTTGGTATGTACAAATAATTAAAACGNATTGCAATAATAGTGTTTTGGTATGTACAAATAATTAAAATGTATCCACCGGAATGAGATAATTCACACTGAAATAAGATACCAAGAGTTAATTCTAGGGATGTTAAAACTCACGCTAAATGTTTTAACAATTTTTAAATATTGCTTGAAAGAAGGAACTTTTGGTATGTTTTTTATATATAGCAGTTATATAATTTTTTTGTTAAACGGTTTACTTAGCTTACCTAAAAATGACATAAGACATTATCTTTCAGTCGCCCTTCTTAAATTTTAAGAAATTTTTTAGTTAATTTTATTGGTAGGTCCCAAAAACCCTAAAATTTTGATTACATGCCATGATACAAAAATATAAGTTATCAAAATTTGTTTTATTTTGGGAAAGAGTCATTATAAGTATAGGTGTTTCGTACAAGTGTAAAATAATTAATTTTGTGGCCTTGCCTCACATGCAATGCTTACTTTTCTGGACTGTAAAACATATTGGGAAAATTACCTGACCATTGTAAGGTAATTGCTCAGCCTTGTTTGAGAAAAATATTTTTCTCTATAAGTAAAATAAAATTACTGCACTCTAGAGTAAAATTTACTTATATTTCAGTGGAAAGTCTCATAGACGGATAGGAAAATTATCTTACGACGCGCGCATCTATTCAGCGTTATCTCAATAACTCGATGGGAAGATGGGAGGAAGAAGAAAAACGAGGTGCTATGTTGGGGAGCTTACATTCGTTAGAGCAAGCATAATACTAAGAAATAAAAAGTAATTTTAGTNAAAACGAGGTGCTATGTTGGGGAGCTTACATTCGTTAGAGCAAGCATAATACTAAGAAATAAAAAGTAATTTTAGTGCAGAACATATGTAAAATGCAACTATCAGAGAGTTACAAATGGAAAGTTTGAGGAAAAAAAATACGAAATAAGAAAATTCGTAAGAAACACAAGAAAACGTATAGCCTTTTGTTCCTGTGTTCAAATCTCAATTTACAACCTCAGCTTTACCGACGAGATTTTAAAGTCAGGGGAATTATTTAATGTTTTGTAAAGCTATTGACTTCAAAGCACATATGAAGCCACTAAATACAGTCTACACAAAAGTGCATTTGTTGCGCTCAAAANTAAAGCTATTGACTTCAAAGCACATATGAAGCCACTAAATACAGTCTACACAAAAGTGCATTTGTTGCGCTCAAATATAACTGAGAATTTTTGTTAAACAAAAAATTTATGATAACGACTTCTAGAAATAATTTATTTATCAAGTTGCTGTTAGGATGACAGGAATCTTCAAGCCAATAATAACACATATTTAAGGGAAAATTGGTATATTTAATNGGATGACAGGAATCTTCAAGCCAATAATAACACATATTTAAGGGAAAATTGGTATATTTAATTTAATTCAGAATGTTTGCCCGTTACTTAAATTAAAACATTTTTTTTTCGAGGTGAATACCTTTAGTAAGGTAGTGGATAGCGCACCGACCAACCCAAATAATATACTTTGTTTCGCGCCTACCTGCAACGGTAAGAGTCGAGGAGTTGAGAAATGTGGTTACGGTTAATATTCGTCTGAGGATATTAGTAAAATCAGAGTAAACAAGACTAATTATCCCAAATTTTTTTAAATATATTTTTCTATATAATATATTTAGTATTTCCTGACTTATGTAGGATTTGCCTAGACATTCTTCATGCACTTTTCCTTACGATTAGAGAAGAGTGCTTTACTTGGTATGTCAATTTACTGTGTATTAAAGAGGTAATTTTATTATAGATGTATGACTAATTAGTTTTCCTTACATGTAAGGTAATTTCACCTCAATTGAGGGGCAGCGGTCGCGTAGTGGCCAGGGCGCTCGCCTCCCACCACGACGATCAGGGCTCGATCCCCGGCGGGTTCACTCCTGGATCCTTGCATGTGGGGATCGTGCTGGACGGTGCCGCTTGCCGGAGGGCTTTCTCGGGGCACTCCCGCTTCCCCCGCCCTCGCACCCCAGCGCCGCTCCATTCTAGGGTTTCATCTCTGTTATGCTCGGGGATGGAGGTAACTTACGGGTCCCAGCTGGAAAGACCGTCACTCGGAGGGTGTTGCCTTGCCCTGGGTGCACTCTTCACACGCCATTATTATTATTATTCACCTCAATTTTTACAATGTGTTCATGCAACATACTTTGTTTTCACTGATATAATTAAATGTTTATTATTAAAGCGTGTGTGCATTTTACAAATGCCTGCAAAAATAGTTGCCAAATTTTATGCACGAGTTATTTTGTAATTGTGAAATAGTGAGAACCAACTTATAAAGTAATATTGATCCTGTATCAATTATAATTACTTCACAAAAAGTTGAATATTTGTGTTTCTCTTCCTAAAGGTAGTGAATATGTCCAGAGACTTAAAGAGGATTTAAAATAAGTGTCCATAAACAAATTTGAATATGTTAGAAACCAGTAATACAACATGGCGCATGAGCGAGTGAATGATGACATTAGGGAGGCTTTTAACATCGAGGTCTTGAGATCCGATGAGGGTGAAGGGAGGTGAGTACGGATCAGAGCCGGAACTCAAGGGCGGGGGAAACGGGAGATCCCCAATTAAACCCTCGGATCAATGGCATTGTCCAGCACGATTCCCACATGCAAAAATCCGGGAGCGACCTCGCCGGGAATCGAGAGTGGTCCCCCTTGGTGGGAGACGAGTAGTCTAATTACTACACCACCGCGGCCCCCCTGTATCATTAGGCCGAACCTTAATTGCTGCGAGTCTGCCGGTCACGTCTCCACGGCAATGCCCTCAACTATTGACGATTCAATCACAGCATCTCGAGAGTGAAACAGCCATAATGCGACTGCAGGTAAACTAAATTACTCTAGGAAAAATTGAGGTTATAAGCCGTTACATTTACGGCAAAATTACCTCTTAAATGTAAAGTAAATTTACGTAACAAGTAAAGTACTATTCCCTAATCGTACGGAAAAGAACTTGACAAAATTGAAGAAAATTTCAGTACGAGTAAACGAATGTTAACTATATTATATAATAAAATTAAATTTAAAAAAATTGGCTGTAATAGAAGTGTTAATTTTATTATTAACCTCCAGCCTCAGACGAATAGTAACCGAAACAGCTATTCTAAAATCCTCGATATTTGCCTGTGAGTGGGAGTAAACACGGTCTTTTCCTCAGAAGGCCGGTGTGCTATCCATTATACCACGCACGGAGACAATACAATTGGACACGTGATTAGTGGTTCTTAGCTTATAATGTAATCCACCATGAAAAAAAAAAGTATTTATTTAAGTTACCTGAAATATGTTTACTTTTAATTATAATACCAGTTTTTCCTACAATATTATAAATTATTATCTTGAAGATTCCCGCCATTTGAAGAGCAACTTGGCAAATTAGTTATTCCTGGAACTGGCTATAATTATTATTTTGTGTAACAGATTTGCTCACTTACTTTTGTGCGGTAGAAAGCAAAGATCGTGTAGAATTTCTTTACTGTCTTTATTAGTGTTTTGCTGTCAATACCTATCCAAGTCTTTTAATAATTACCTTAACAAAAACACTACGCGGCTAAAGATAAAGGTGTTTATTGAGATTTGAACATGGGAACAAAAAGCAATCCGTTTTCCACTGTCTCTTNTTTACAAATGCCTGCAAAAATAGTTGCCAAATTTTATGCACGAGTTATTTTGTAATTGTGAAATAGTGAGAACCAGCTTATAAAGTAATATTGATCCTGTATCAATTATAATTACTTCACAGAAAGTTGAATATTTGTGTTTCTCTTCCTAAAGGTAGTGAATATGTCCAGAGACTTAAAGAGGATTTAAAATAAGTGTCCATAAACAAATTTGAATATGTTAGAAACCAGTAATACAATATGGCGCATGAGCGAGTGAATGATGACATTAGGGAGGCTTTTAACATCGAGGTCTTGAGATCCAATGAGGGTGAAGGGAGGTGAGTACGGATCAGAGCCGGAACTCAAGGGCGGGGGAAACGGGAGATCCCCAATTAAACCCTCGGATCAATGGCATTGTCCAGCACGATTCCCACATGCAAAAATCCGGGAGCGACCTCGCCGGGAATCGAGAGTGGTCCCCCTTGGTGGGAGACGAGTAGTCTAATTACTACACCACCGCGGCCCCCCTGTATCATTAGGCCGAACCTTAATTGCTGCGAGTCTGCCGGTCACGTCTCCACGGCAATGCCCTCAACTATTGACGATTCAATCACAGCATCTCGAGAGTGAAACAGCCATAATGCGACTGCAGGTAAACTAAATTACTCTAGGAAAAATTGAGGTTATAAGCCGTTACATTTAAGGCAAAATTACCTCTTAAATGTAAAGTAAATTTACGTAACAAGTAAAGTATTATTCCCTAATCGTACGGAAAAGAACTTGACAAAATTGAAGAAAATTTCAGTACGAGTAAACGAATGTTAACTATATTATATAATAAAATTAAATTTAAAAAAATTGGCTGTAATAGAAGTGTTAATTTTATTATTAACCTCCAGCCTCAGACGAATAGTAACCGAAACAGCTATTCTAAAATCCTCGATATTTGCCTGTGAGTGGGAGTAAACACGGTCTTTTCCTCAGAAGGCCGGTGTGCTATCCATTATACCACGCACGGAGACAATACAACTAGACACGTGATTAGTGATTCTTAGCTTATAATGTAATCCACCATGAAAAAAAAAGTATTTATTTAAGTTACCTGAAATATGTTTACTTTTAATTATAATACCAGTTTTTCCTACAATATTATAAATTATTATCTTGAAGATTCCCGCCATTTGAAGAGCAACTTGGCAAATTAGTTATTCCTGGAACTGGCTATAATTATTATTTTGTGTAACAGATTTGCTCACTTACTTTTGTGCGGTAGAAAGAAAAGATCGTGTAGAATTTCTTTAGTGTCTTTATTAGTGTTTTGCTGTCAATACCTATCCAAGTCTTTTAATAATTACCTTAACAAAAACATTACGCGGCTAAAGATAAAGGTGTTTATTGAGATTTGAACATGGGAACAAAAAGCAATCCGTTTTCCACTGTCTCTTAACGAATTTTCTTATTTTTTCTTTTTAGAAACGATTCTTTTGTAAATATTTGCCAGTTGAATTATATATATTTTCAACCTTGAAATTAATTCATATTGCTTAGCATTATGCCTGCACTAACGAATATAAGTCCTACAAGCTGTCCAGCATGACATCTTGTTTTGTTTCTTCCTGCCGTCCAGCTGTTGAGACAATGCTGAGGAGATACACGCTTGGTAAGGTTAATTTTCTATCAATGATTGGGATATTCCACTGCCATGTAAGTGAATTTAGCTTCAGAGAGTGGTTATTATATCTTACATCTAAAGAAAATTATGTTTCTTGAAGAAGTTTGTGTATATTAACTCACAATTGTCAAGTAATGTTCCCAATATTTTCTACAGCGCGTAAACTTAAGTCTGACGAATGTATAATTATTTACATCAAATTACTTAAGAAATGTTATGTTAATATAATACAAGATAAGTAAAAAAACTAAGCTTAAAGAAACAAGATAATTTTTTGTTCCTTCTGAGCCATTGCTGATGAAATTATTCTGCACAAAAAGCCAACTTAATTTTAAAAGAATGAAATAATAAAGAATCATGTCATTGGAAGCTTTGATACGTGACAGCCACCTATTTTCATTTTCATGTTCATGTTGGAAGAAATATAAAATTATATTGGTTCTATGCTGTGGCCTTGTCATCTGCAATAAGTAAATTATTAGATCGAAAATTACATTTTATTTTAAGGTTATATTTTTTGTCTGGGCGCAATCTTTGAAGTGGACGTAGCTTTTGCTATCCTTATTTCTAGCAACACTATTTAATTATTCCACTTCATATTTAAGGGATCCATTTTGCAAAATAAAGAACTGGAAATGTTATTTTTTAAGATGTGTAAGATTTTTAAATTTTAAATTTCTATTTTTTTTTTTGTATTTTTTTTTGCATGCGGCTGAAACAAATATGAACGTGAATGCATATGTATTAACTATGATATTTTTGTGACATTTATCTTCCATCGTGTGAACACAACACTCAAAAAGTCATCTTTATGTAATGTACAGAACAAACTGATGTAAGCATAACATAATAAACTCTTGCACTTCTATGGAAACCATTTGCAGTGTTCGATATTGTAATAAAATTAATTTAGGATTCTCTGAGAAAATAATGCTAAAATTATTTACTGTAGAGCGTCTCTCTGTCTGATTGCGGTAAAGAATAAATTGTGCATTCTGTTGTCAGATAACTACAGATGGTCAAAAGTCAAGAAGTTACACCTTGTTGAATGAACAAGTACATACACATAAAAATACGTAACAAAAAGTCTGACTTTTTATAGCAACGTACAAATATAAAATTTAATAAATTACCCACTGAAATGCCAGAGTTAGACGCGCTATAGCAAAGATAACAAAAATACTTTGTTTTGTAATTTAATAACTCAATTTACATTTTCGCTATAAGAACAAAAGTTGTTGGCATGTTTGTAATTCAATACTGTAGGCATGTATGTAATTCAATTCTGTGAACAGACATAACTACAGGTTATACAGGCCTGGCAAAATGCCACTAAATTATCAGTCAATTCCACGCCATTGGAAAAATATTGGTTTTTACAGGAAAATACTGGTTTTTGCTGGAAAATACTGATTTTTACCGATAAAGAATGACTTTTACCATTAAGTATAATATAACTATGTAGGCATGAAATAAAATGTTTATAATGTTCGGTTTTAAATGATAGTTTGTTTTTCTTGTTATTACAAATTAAATTAATTAGTATGGTACTCTTTATTCTTATATTTGTTACATGTATATGAATGTATGTTTAAAAACGATAAAGCAACATTTTATGAATGTAATTTTAATTAAGTGTTAATAATTCTAAGAAGCCACACTGGGCAGTATATAACAAAAGAATAAAAAAATAGCACATAACCTCAATGTTTTTAGTCTGTTACCATGATGTACACTGTGTAATGTACTTGGAAAATTAACTTTGCTTACAGTAAAAATCAGTTGTAAAATTAGACCAGGAATTCGTGAGAGAAAGAAGGACATTGTGTGGCCATACTTCGAAAGTGTAACAATTTGTCAATATGGAAAGCAGTTAGGCAAACAAAGGTGCAAGAAATGCAAGATATTTGTTTGCTCAAAACCTCCTAGGATGAAAGCTCTTTGGCATGCATGTTCTACAAGTGGAAATGAAAAACAAAGTCCCACACATGTTCCTGATAATGATTGTAATGTGAATGAAGATGTTGAGGACATGGACTAAAACTTGGATTCAATTAGTAGTGAAAGTGTATCAACTGATGGTATGAAATTGAAATCTTTAAGGTCTACTTGTGTTTCTAACTCTCCTTCAACAAACCTCCATTTCCACAGTGAGAATCAGAATGAGAATATTCATACTCTTTCTTCAAAAAATATTGAAGTTATGGCTGCACCAGCAAAATCTGTTTTTCTGATCTTCAGGTCACAGAGTTACAGTTCAGATGGACTGCAGACGTTCGAGTCATCGGCCCGCGCATTAAAAAAGTTTCAACAACCAATCTCTACTTTCACAGTAAAAACTCCTGCAAGTAAGAAGATGACAGTTCATAAGTATATTGCTCGGTTTTTTTGCATGCAACATACCGTTTAGTGTTGTAGGGCATGGTGCATTTATCGATATGGTGAAGGAATTAAGACTTATTTTTGAACCATCAAACAGAAAACCACTAGCAGGACCGCTTCGTGGTTCATTGTATGAACAGCTGAACCAAGAAGCCTCTCTTGAACTATCAGCTCAGTAGGTTACTTTGATGCAAGATGGGTGTATTAACCTTCACAATGATCCAGTAATAGCCAATGTTTTATCGAATGGTAACAAGTATATACTCTATCAGCAATTTATGTTGGTATAAATGCTAAGACCAGTCAATTTATGTTTGGAACTTTCTAATGAAGCATTTAGTGAGGCACACGAAAAGTTTGGATGGAAAGTCAGAATTTTTGTTTCCGATAACGAAGAAAAGATGAAACACTAGAGGAAAAATCTTGAAGATGAATTTAATTTAAGGAACATTACTTTGTATCATATTGTTGGATGTCACACAATCTGAATTTACTGGGCGAGGAAATATTCAGAAATGCCACTCAAGTCATGAAACACGTTATATAAATCCAAAAATACTCCCGAAATCATTACCGCCCAGTAGCATGGTTTAAGGAAGATGAAAATTCATGCAAGCTTCAGCTTCCCGGGGAAACTCGTTGGAAAAGCCAACTTGTACACCATGAAACTTTCATCAGAAATAGGCCATGTATGTTGAAAATCTGTGAAGATCCCAAAGATGATATTAATGCAAACATTGAAAGAATTATTAACAATGTTGCAATCTACAAAGAAGTAAAAATTTATGTGCCCAGCTTATAACTGTCTCTACAGATTTGGACAAAGTAAGATTTATACTTATGTTTTTATGTTAAATAAAATGTTATAAAATCATTTATATTTCATTTATGCTCGGTTAGCTGCAGAATACAGGAAAATTCATGTTTTGAACCCGGATGGATGGGAAATCCACATCCATGGATTATTTTACTGTGTACCCATTTCCGTTGATCTGCACGTCAAGTCCACATGCATTGAAAGTCCATGTGCATTGAAATTTTTGTCAGTCCCCTGAAAAATGATGGATGTAGATTCAAAAATAATCTTCAGAATCTAGCCTAAGCAAAATAAAAATAGATTTATTATAATGTTATGTTTCTTAGTTATATTAAAATTAATATTTACATATTATATGTTTTGCCCTCAACTGTATTGTTACTGAATTTTTTTTTTCTAGTGTCAACCAGAAAATTATAACATTGCAAATGGATTGGCAATTGTGCTATCTCTTTATCAGGACCCAGCACTGAAACCGTATGAAGATATCACGTTAAAGTAGTTTAATGAAGCTGTATCTCCAGCTCACCGTTAACTGGGTGCACAAACATACCAGCAGCGTTGTGACCTTATAAGGAGGAAGAAGCCAGAGTGTTTGCTTCATCCTTTAATCAAGATATTTTAAGTTATATATTTTGTTTTGAGGCACAGTCAAATCATTTCCCAAAATCTTTTTTCTCAGCACCAGCATGTGAAATGGACCCTCTTGTATGGTGGAACGCGATAAGAAAGAATAAAAATATTAATAATAAATTCACATTATTCATCGATTACCTGTTCGAGTGCCCTGCAAGCTCAACTTCTATTGAGATGGTGTTTTCAAACTTTGAATTTATTCACAACAAACCTGTAAATAGGCTTGGTCTGACTACTGCCAGCAAATTGGTAACACGATAAAATATCTTCAACCACAGCTACAAAAATTAAGGCATTGGCATTACCCATTTGGAGTGGTAGTTTTTTGTTATAAATACTTTTTTTTGACAAGATAGTAATTTGTGTCCTGATTTCTGTAACTATGAAGGTAGCTGCACGGAATGAGTTGTGTGAATCGGCAAGTGCAAAAACCAAAGCATTAGGATGTTAGTACATATTTTGTTCGTAATTTATGATGATTCCCGCCATAGTTGCGAAATCCGAATTAATATATCGCCTCAATTCTGTAATTATATATATTTACTGCTCAATAAATATCATTGTTATAGTTTGTTGTTGGCTTGTATGTAATCCATGTTGTTATTGAATTTTACATATACACAAATTTTTAACATATGAATACATAAAACTGAGTCGCTATAAAGAAAATGCTACTTGAGACATGGTTTTAAAACTATATACAATGTGATTCTTATAAAAGTTCTTGTTGTTATACGTAAATATTAAATCTATGTTATAAACTGCTTCAACATTCAATGACTTTAGGCAAAGTTTTCTACCAAGTGGAAAATACTGCCCAAAAACTAATAAATTCCGGGACGGTTTTAACCTGGAATTTACTAGTATCTTCCACACAGTGAAAAAAAACTGTGCGAACCCTGATTTAATGCGAGTATAAAAAATTTCCAGATAGCTTGTAAGTAGTGAAATTGGCAGGAAAATAAATTTTCTCGGACGAAATAAACATTAAGAAGGGTATACATTATTTAATGTATTTCTCGCTTAAAGAATTACAACTGGAAAGAAGAAAATTTTACGTTTGGCAGTTCTTGCTTGATATGAATGGATGCTACATGACTTGCATAATAAGGCTATGAATATCTTAAAATATGTTCTCATAATTTGTGTGGTTTCTCAGTTACGAACAAAACAGTACTCCATCGGCACAGGCCTCTGAGTGTTAAGAAAGACTGCTAAATGAAGAAAACAGCCGCCTCGTAACGCAATCATAGTATAGGTATATGCTTTCGGGGCCACAGGATTTCAGTTAGGAGTTTTCTGCCATGACGTCACTGGCGCGGCCGGAGGCCTCGTTCAGCTCTCCCCTCGCCAAACCCAAAACACGACCGGCAATTTCAGCTACCCGTAACCCTAGAAATTAATATGATCTAATTATTTTAATAAAAAATAAAAAATTGTCGTCCCCTCATCTTGTATATTAAATAATTATATCGGCTTAGAGTGTCGCTGCTGGTCAAAATACAATTTTTATACTTTTTTTCGAGTAATGTTGCCTAAAAACGATTTTAATAAAAATTCAATATATCGGCCTGCCACTTCGGTACCCAGGGCATCAGGGACGCATTGATCCCCCCTCTTCCCATTAAAAACCTGTAACAAAAAAAATTGTTTGATTTAAAAACAATGTAAGAATTAAATAATTTCAGCCAACTACCTGGGATATTTATTGATTTTCCTAGAAAAGACGCCCGTTTGCATAGAAACCTCCAATCGGTTGACTACCAGGACCCTTGCCAGAGAGTCGATCGCCAGTGTGTATATTTATTTACGAATACAGAGGATGTGATACCCCTCACCCCACACCACCCCATCTCCTAAAAAACCCTGACACAACCTTTAACCGCCCACACACCTCACACCCCGACACCACTAACTTACCAAACTTACCCTTTAACCCATCTTCCCACCCCGCAATCCTTCACCAAACCACCCCGTCCTACCAAACATCACGAACCGCCTCACCACTCCACAACACTCGGCAACACTTCCCTAATCCTTGGGACACAAAATTCTAAAAATAGAGGATCATGTAACTTCATAACCCTGATCACTCCGCCAACAAGTAATAAAAATCGAACATAGCACACTTCCTCATACCAATATTTAATTTTGTTTGTGTGTTTTATTGGTTAAGTACAAACCGTAAATCACGATAACTTCAAGAACTAATCCAAATAAACTATTTTGTTTATAAAAAATCATATGAAATTTATGTTTGTTTCCATCTTAAGTACATTTAAAGAAAAGCTATGTATCTTAGAGCATGTTTTTTTTTCTCCTGAGTCACTATCGTAAATCATAGTATTCTCACATTTTCGTAAGTGAAGTTGTAAGCAAGCGAATAATTATAGGAAAATGCGATTATAATTTGCGATTTCCAGGCTCGTGAAATTCAGTTTGTGAGCATCATTTCTAGCTCCAAGGAAGTATGAAAGTGTAAGCCCTAGGACAAATTATAGACATAGTGATTAGCTAAATTAAAAATATTATTTGCATCTTAATGCTTTTTTTTATCAAAATTAGTTTTTAATTGGGAAAGAAAAGATTTTGTGTTAAAATATTAAAATTTTAATTTTAATATTTAAATTTATTAAAACTCATTACTACAAATTAAGTTATGTTCGTGTGCCTAAAGTCTGAATCCGTATTATATTACCTTCCGTTAAAATTCGTTAAAAAGGGAACCAACTATTCTGGCACTCGTACTCTTCGTGCCACCGTACAATTAGTTTGAAGGCAAAGTCCTTACAGCAAAAGCGAAACCGATATGCCACCGAATTTGTCGTTGATGATACACTAGCAGTCCCGGATGGTTCGGCTGCCTTCACGTCAGAAGAAGCAGGAACTACGAATGTAGATATCTTGGTGGAAAGAGATGTTGCTCTCGGCGATGAGGTGCAAGGTTTGTCGTTCATACTGGTCGCAGCAGATTGTGGTAGTGGAGCCATATGATAGAAATCACCATCCATCACTCCGCCGACGGAGGACGCAAAAACTCTCTGTTGTAGATCCTGCACAGAAGCATCGATTAGGTTTGCACTTTAAATCTGCACGACCTTAATTGTTTACAGTAAGTATCGTTGCGGAAGAAAAGTGACCCACGCTGTAAGCACAGACCTTTAGTGTGGTTGCGATTGTTCATACAGCCACGCAATTCATGGCGCTGCGCGGTGTGTTGATGCGGAAATAACGTGTCGCAGTAGCTGCAGGGATAAGTTTGCTCTGGTGGTGGCGATACAGGCGACGTCCCGAACTCTGCAGGAGACAGGCCAGCCAAAGGACTGGATGTAACAGCCGAGGAAACAGATGTCGCAGTAGAAATGGTGCTGTCAGCTCGTGTGAAATTGCAGTCGAACCCACTGAAGACGTGTTAAAAAAATAAGTGGATGGTGCTGCCAACATCATGACTGAAGATGGGGATGGTGGTTCTGTTACTGGACGTGACCCATCTGAATAACTCGACGGTGCTTCTGTTGGACACACAACCGACGTTTCCATAATAATTTTGCCAGGTTCCGCCACCTGCTGCGACGATCTACATCGCACCAAGACTGCTATGAAACTAAGCTGCATAAAATCAACCCAGCTACCTATCTATGTGTCCATGACATCACATAAATACTGCGGTGCGTGATGGAAGGAGAAGGCACATTCACTGTTTCACCTGACGATGAGTTGACGAGTGTGGCATTCGTTCTCACCCTAGGAATTAACAATGTGGAGAGCTATTCGTACGAAACTATGTTTCGGTTTTCAGTCGCATCAGCGATGTAGGTTGCAGTAAAAGCCAGATATAAACTTCCTCCCAGCACTGTGGGCACCTTAAAGGTATAAATATAGCCGATCCGTAGGCTTCTCACTTGCATAGGGCCCCTTTGCGTATATACCCTTTGTGAAAACTGGATGTAAATGGTGATACCGCGAATTGTGGATAATGTTTAATGCGTGTAATCCATATAGATTATGGTTGGACCAATCCCAATTGTTCTCAGCTGCAATGATCCACTAAATCAAGTGTTCGGCCAGAGCCCTTCTATATAATTTCTTCCTCCTCGCAGCTTACTTTCTTTATGCTTTTTTTAACACTGGTTTCGACATCATCCACATTACACTCAAGTATGTTCGATAAATTGATTGCTTTATCTTTAAATACATCATTTTCACAGCAGCTTAAATATAAACATACATTTTAATTCACGCGTCAGTATTTCCCCACGTCCTCTGTTAATTGATTTATTAAATTTGGTTCCATACATTCTAGAATTGAGTAAACATCTTTCGTCGAAGTTATGGGATTTGGAGTCCATATCAATGATGGTCCGTTGAATATTTCGCACGTTGGCACTTGTTGATACCCCAGCATTGAAATCTGAGCCAATTTGAGAAATGGTTGCACGTCTGTCACGTTTGTCCCGTTCGTTCACGACTTTATTCTGGCCGCACCGATGTAGAAGATTTGATTTTTTACCGGATTCCCGATATTCACGTTAAACTCGTGAAATAATCGTACGCGAAAATTCAAATTTTATCGCTGCCTCATAGATGCTATGTCCCATCTCTCGTGCGCCGACTATAACACCACGTTAAAACTCACTAAAATCTTGATAACATGCCATTGCAGAAGCAGTAACCGATCTAGCAACTTTGCCAGATGCTTGTTGTTTTATATAGGCGCTGCCGACCGCATCGCGTTACTCTGATTGGTTCCATACCTCTGTTATTTGACGTGATGCTTCTAAATGCAATTATAGGTGGGTATTTTTAGAGCCATTTCGGTTGTATTGGTCATCATTGTATTTGGAATTTATATTTATCTCTAATTTACGAGTGAACCAAAAAATATGTATAGTCAGTACAGTAATGGAAAAAATCTATCAAGTCCACTGTGCCACTTTGACAGCATACTTAAGTATGAACATTAGTCAGGATTTACTGGAAGTTTATTGTTTCTAAGTGTAACAAAAAATAAAAGGAGAGAAACATAAATCATATTTGTTTGATTTTTTTTTTATGCACAAAATTATTTTTAGTATTTATTGTATAGTGATTTGCAAATTTTCATCAATACATATAAAAGCCATTTATAAATTGCTTTTTAATCTCGCAATACATGATTTTACGTACACTAAGACATATTATCCCCAATATTTTAACTAAGGTTAAGTTTACAAAATTAAAATTGTATGAAATCATTATTTGTTTGTATATAATATAAAATTTTATTTATGATCTTAATATGATAATTGTACGTGTATAAATACAAGCATATACATATATTTACATAAACATGTTTACACATAGCCACTATATGTGTGTAAATAATATATTATTAATAACTTCGTGAATTGTAACTCATTTTATAATACATATAACTGCGCTCTATTAAATTTAATGAGACTATAAGTAAAGAATATTGTAAAAACAAGTCTCTTTTCAACAATTAAAATATATATTGTGCGTTAATTTACAAGGCCAATAGAGAAAATATACGTATGCTTACAACAAGGAATTTTGCCGGTGTGTTAATCGCAGATGAAGAATAACAACCACTTCCACATTCGCTGGTCCTGACTAAACCATTATTATAGTTGTACTGAACGAAAATTTATTATCATTTTCTTAACAATTGTGTTTATAATGGCCATAATAACAAGACCTGAACAAATTTTTGTGTTCTTAGTCTGAAACGAGGCACATTCGTAATGTTACTCGACCCCTTGTAACACGTTGATACGTGTCGATAGCATAAAACTTACTGGCGAAAGCCGGCGTCCACTGTATTCCCTTGCTTGACATGCCTCAGGCCTCTGAAGCTGCTAGCTTACAATGATAACAGTTCCACAAGCCTAATACGAAAATAAATTATATCAAACAGTAGTTGAGAGATGCTGTGTACCATGTAACACAAAACATAAACTTTGAAAGTATTTTATGCTGTTTGATTTTAGCTCTCGTTGACATTTTTATCTTTGACTTTTATTACTTTCGTTCTTATAAGTTTCTTTAAGCCACCAAAATGTATTCTAGCTCTCTAATGTTTTTACCTAATATTAAGTTTGGAGCAAAACTTTCAGGCAAAAAACAATATCGAAAAAACTGGCTTAGATTTGGCAACATCACAGTCACCCAGAAATTTTCATTATGCTTTATATTTTTAATATGCAAGTGACTTGTTGTAACAGTCATCACCATGAAGTAACATAAACCACTTTTAGTAATATTTAGAATACTTTGCACTTGATGGAAATGAAAATGCGCCTTCTTCAGCCCAAAGCCCTCACCTTCACAGTTTTCTAATAAAAAAACTTTTTTTCTTCCAGCAGTTTCATCAAGTACAAGTTGTATTGTAGAAGGGGCTCATTTTGCCTCAACAATGGCATTTTCATTTGCTACAATACGGTCTGGGCTTGCACCCAAATATCCATGTATACGTAACCCACACTTATCAACTACCAAACCACTTTGTTCTTGAAACAGTAGTATTGCAAAATGCTCATTGTGACGACCATACTCAGTGACTAAGGTCACAACTGGTGGTTTGTAAAGAATCTGCTTTACTAGAGTTGCACAGGACGTTGAGTATTTGCGGCGACAAACATTACCAAAATTTCTTGCTGCCAGTCATTTATGTCTCAATTCGTGCCACAGATTGCAGTCAGCTAGCATTTTAGGGTTTTCCGTTACGGTAGCATTTTCTTGAACACCTACTTGCTGTGAACTGATATACAGCTACTCCGAAAAGTTTTTTCACACCACTATTGTTATTTATAGTTCCCCGAATAACCATCCATAGCAAATGAAAATAAGATAAATCCCTTCCTCTGATGAGTGTATTATCTTCATACTGAATTTACTTCGCTTCACTGACTTTATAAAAGAGAATAAATGGGACAAAGTCGCAGCCAATAAAGTATTTGCACACCTCCCCATCCTTATGTGATTGGACCAATGAGTGCCATCCCATTACTTTCCGGGTCTGAAACCAACTCATTGAGGCAAGATAATGCATAGTTTAATGCGGTGCCCAAGTTTCAGTGACGGAACAAACATGAGTCCAAAGTAAAAGGAACTCTCTCCTCTCTCCAACAGTGCGACAGGAGAACATGCGGATACAATCTGAAGGTCAGAGTAATTGCGGAATAGCACGAATACTGTCGCTGTGCTTCTCCAGTGTGAGGTACGTCACGAAGAGATCCAAAGAGACCATAAAATAAACCTCGACCAGGGAGGCAAAGAACACCAACTTGCAGAGAACGGCGGTAAATCGTTCGACTAGTCACGAAAAGATTATCTGTAAGTACTACCTCCTTAGCTGGTGACATTGTATCAAGGTCGAGCATAAAGGTATGTGCCCAAACAATTCGAAACACGCTGTATTCCACTGGCCTCCACGCAGAAGCGCTAGAAAGAAACCGTTCATTTGCGAGAGAAATCAGCAAAATTGCTTATAGCTTGCCAAAACCTATCTTGAAAAACCTTCGGAAATTTGGAACACCGTAACCTTTTAAGATGAATGCAAACTTAATACATTTGGCTCTGATGGGAAAACGTACGTGTGGCGCAAACGAAACGGAGAATTACGAAGACAAAATGTGAAACACCAGTGAAACACGGCGGGGGTCATATGATGGTTCGGGAATGCATGACCTCCACAGATGTCGGAAATATGGCGTTTATCGATGGTGCTATGAACGCTGTGATATGAATTGATCTATTACGCTATAACTTACCGGACAGTGTTCGTAAGTTAGGTCTCGGCGGTACCTTTTATTTCCAGCAAGACCACAAACCCAAGCACAACGCTTTGAAAACGAGGGAGTGGTTGTTGTAGAACACGCCCCGACGACTGAACACACCACCGCATTCACCAGATCTGAGCCCTATTTAGAATGTGTGGCATATGGTGAATTTTAAAGTGTGAAAAAGGGATATATCAAGCGAAGAATATGTAATTGAAGAATGTTTTTTTCGGCCACTCATGCCCCCGTATCTCATGCTCCCCGCATGACTGCGCCCTGCAGCGTCACTGACCACGCTATCTATTTGCCTTATTGTATGTTACTGTAGTTTGCGATATTGCGTGCGCTACCCCTTTTTACAACTATCTTCCAAACATACTTGATACACTTTCTTCGCACTGATAAGTTTCTTCATAATATGCTAATTAGTGGCATGTTGTAATCAACAACACAATTTTTTTTCACATGATCCAGTGGCGATCAAGATTGTAAAGTGACGTTTTCGACTTTTAGACACTCCGCCGATGTTGAAACTTGTTTCAATGCCCTTCGAGACAAGTGAGAATAATTTTATTTCTATTTCATAAGATAATTATTTGTTAATTTTTATAAATCCGTTAATTGTTACACTCGTAGAGTTCTTTTCTGGCTGTATGTCAGCCCAAAATACTGCCTGAAGATTCCGTTTCTCGATAGGAAACTAGAAAGTTTTGTCTAAAAGACGCTATAACGCATTATTTTAAGTCAACACTAATTAAAAATTGCTATTACCTTAATCGGTGCCATAACACCCACTTTTCGTCGGAAATTATTTCTTGAATACTCGTAGGTCTGTATAATATTTGTCCCCCGTGTTTAAATTAGTAGATGGAATAGGACTGTCTGGTCGCAAGACGTGGCGCCGTTTGCAGTAAGTGGCGCCGGACTAATGACATCATCTGTGACTTTGCCTACTGAACTATAATTTATATTATTCCGTTTATTTAAAACAAATATGATATTAAAATATAAAATTATATTATTGATTTAATAAATTTATTATCGCCGTAGCGTAGGACAAAGTGTTGTTGGATTTCAAGAATTTGGAAATTCGATTTTAATGAAAAATAAGTAAAAATATTTTGTTAAATTATGCGATTTGAAAGTTTATAATATCAAGAACGATTTATAAATGTTAAAAAGCACAGTTAATAAAAGTTGTACCTTANCGGACTAATGACATCATCTGTGACTTTGCCTACTGAACTATAATTTATATTATTCCGTTTATTTAAAACAAATATCATATTAAAATATAAAATTATATTATTGATTTAAAAATTTATTATCGCCGTAGCGTAGGACAAAGTGTTGTTGGATTTCAAGAATTTGGAAATTCGATTTTAATGAAAAATAAGTAAAAATATTTTGTTAAATCATGCGATTTGAAAGTTTATAATATCAAGAACGATTTATAAATGTTAAAAAGCACAGTTAATAAAAGTTGTACCTTACTAAGTGTAATATTTAGACAAACTGCTTATTTTAAGCATTTTTGAAATTGGATGAAATTTAGAGATATTACATTTTACATAAACTACACCTATAAAAATAAGTATAAACACCACGACTCCAGCGTTCTCTAGTGGGTAACATCATAAACAAACATGACTATGATGATGTCACTAAAGGTCCCACGGTAGAGGTCATTAACCCGGTGCAACCTTCTATGATCAACGCCACATCCTGAACCCGAACTATCATTTTCCAACTTCTTACAACCACACTGTCTATCGGCGGCCTCTTCAACTCTGTACATATTTCCCTAATAGACATTAAACTTCATAAATCGTACACTTGAACTGCTGCAATTTTTTTTTTTTCGTTTTGTAGTTATGCCTGGCATTATGTTGAAATATGCTGTGGATAAGTTAACTTTACACTTACAATTGAATTGTCTGGACATATCATATTTTTAATGTGATTTTGTTCTTTTTGTTTACTTTCCCCATCCGAACATAGGCTCTCGGCCTTGTTTACAAATGTATGAATGATGTCTGCTTTTGTGCAGTGTGCCTGGTTAGAAGTGAAATGCAAATACTGGCCAGTGTGCCCTGATTTCCGATATACTGAAGTGCTGATTGTATGTTTTTGTCTGCATACAAGAATATCCAAAAACGGGAGAGAGTTATTGCTTTCGGTTTCATAAGTGAACTGTATACATGGTCTGCGGGAGTTGAGGAAGTCGGCAAATCCTTTGAGTTTGTCCTGTCTATGCTGCCAAATCAGAAATGTGTCGTGAACATATCGGAACGAAACCTTCGGCGGAGTGGTTGTATCAGAGAGTGCTTCCTGCTCTAAGTTTTCCTTAAAAATGTTAGCCATGAAAGGAGAGAGAGAAGATTCCATTACCATTCCATATGTTTGTTTGTAGAAACTGTCTTTTAACTGGAAATAAGTAGTGGTGTTTATGCACAGAGTTATTAGTTACGTTATGATGGGAATAGATAAGTTAGTTTGGTATTTCAGTTCTGGGGCTGCTTCAAGTATTTCTTGTACTATGCATGTTTCGAGTACTGATACATTAGTAAACCGGCTCTGAGCATCAAAAGTCATTAAAACATCATTATTAGTTAATTCAAGAGCTTGAGAAAATATCCTGAAATATGATGAGTTCTTTATGAAAGATCACGTGTATCCAACCAGTGGTGAAACAATGTTCAGTAGAAACTTAGATATCTTCTGGCATGGTGAATTACACGAACTTATAATAGGCCTGAGAGGAGCTTCTGACTTATGAATTTTGGGAAGACCATAAATTTCTGGTGGTTTACAGTTGTGTGGTGTAAGATTTAGTTTAACCTCCTCAGATAGGCTGGTCAGATGTTTCCTGAGAGTCTGTTTACTTTTGTGTTCAATACTTGGGTGTTGGATATTTTTGCAAGGTCATGTATTTATCAGAGTCAATCAATTGCACGATTTTTTGCTCATAATCTGTTCTGTTCATGACGACAGTGGCATTGCCTTTGTCTGATAGAAGGATCGTATTGGTGTTGTCGTCTTCCAGTGTACTGATCCCTTTAAGTTCTTCTCGGGATATATTCTGCTTCAGTGATTTTGCTGCAGCTATAGCTGACCTAACATCCGAACGGAATTGTTATTCTTTTGGCAGTAGTTTGTAGATTACACTTTCCTTGGATGCTACTATCTCCTGTTTAGGTATCTTTGAAGGAACATTACTGAAGTTAAGAACTCTTTTTAATGCATAGTATTCAACCTCTGTTAAAGTTCTGTCCAACAGGTTCATGACTGTGTTGAGTTTTTGAGTTTAAGGTTTGTCAGTTCATGCCGTTTTTTTTCAATCAACTTGGACACAGTTGAATCATAACATCATAAAATCATGTACTCACCATTGCCAGTAAACTTCAAAGATAAAAACTGTAGAACAGTTCGGAAGAATTTTGAAATTGTAAAGTGGGGAGGGGAAAAATTAATAGTCATATTCTGTACAACTCAAAAAATGACCGTATTATATCACCTAACTATTTGTTTAGAATTTTGCCACTGACACTTGCATTTTTCCTATCATTCCGGCAATAATATTGATTATTAACTAATCTCACTAGCATGGAAAGGAGTTCATGTAAATCATAATTTACTTGTTGGAATATCTTCCAAGTATCACATGCTGTCTTTTTTCCTCTACCAGTGAATGTGGAAACAATATCACACCCAGTGAAAGTATGGGAGACTAGCAGGGTATTATTATTGTGTCAGATTCACTGGAGCAACCATTTTGTGAATAGATACGTGTCAAAAGCTTGAGCTGCCACCAAAGACAATTCACAACTCCTCGTTAGTTAATTTGCTGAATAATGCGCATCCACTACTACCACATAAGTAATTCTAACAGTTCGGATGGCCACAAGAGTATCGGCCTACTATTGTGAACATTGATCTAGGCGACTCATCATAAGATTAGAAAACACTACTTTCATACGTTGCATAAAATTCCTTGCCCCCTGCAATTGTAAGAACTACTTTGCGTGACAGAAATGCAAATAAATCTGATTTGTTATCATAGTCTCGAAAGTCCGTCCTGTTTTTGACGTCATAGTAGAAGGAGTCACCCTTTTCTTTGCGTTCCCGTTCTACTTTTCTCTCACCTTGCAGCTTTCAGATTGCCAGGACTGTACACATCCCACACAAGGTAGTGATCTGATATTCTCGAGGTGAGCTGTAGTGTATGGTGCGAAAATTATTTCTGCGTACTCTTGAAATAAAGTTGGTTTTTCTATTCTATGGCACACCATTCTATGATGTAAAGCTGCATTAAAAATTTATTTTTTCATCAACTTAAGGCGCAGTATTAACTTAGAGCAAATTTGCTTCCAGGCATGTAAGTTTATCTGCTTTAGTCCAGTTCCGTTGGTGGGGCTGCCTGGTTCTCGTGGGCGGAAGAAATTTTCTGGTTTTCCATCTCGGGCTTCACATGAAAAGAGGCAGTATTCATTCTTAAATGCTGCTACTTTTTCCTTCTGTTTCGACTTAACTTTGAGTGGTGGTCTACTGAACAGTGGCAGATTGTTCCTTGAAGTCTCTGTGAAAGGTATTGTGCATTTATCAAGGCTTTCCCTTGAAAAAACGCGCTGTACGGATGCTAATCAATAGTCTGAATCCTTCTCGCAGTATCTGTCACTTGTGTGTCCATGATGTCCTTTGTGTCAATGGCTAGTGGATCTGCGCTGCGTTATAGGAATTTATTCCCTATATGTCGGCCCTTGCAGTCCAGAACTGCCACATACTCTCCTCGCTTCACACTCATAGGCTCTAATGACCCCGATTCTTAGAGCCACCAAAATTTGTCCACTCCCCAAGTGCCTTAATAATCTTAAATAACCCATCAAGTAATGCATTGATTCAAATATATATTTTCGCACAACCTTTGCTCCTCGCATTAAATTCATGGTGTCATTTTCACGAGAACAGGTTATCATTCTTGCTGGTACAATGAACTTCATGAAAATCAGGATTGTAGCTGTTCCCATTGCATGTGCTCTAGAACAGGAAGTGCAGAAAGCACAATATTATAACGGTAAGCTCATTAAACTGTAGAGAAACACGTAACAACGTTAGTTAAAAAACATTGCAAAATAATTTTTATTTAAGTCTAAAAACATACATTAGAAACTCATGACATCAATCTAAAGTCTTTTTTTTGTATTTTACATGAGCGATATACAATAATTTTGTTGTTTTGTTTTATACCTGCAATTGTTGTATTGAAATTTATAAAAATAAAAAAAACATTTTACACGGGAATACCTGAAGACGTTCTTTAAATAAAAATCGATAAAGAAACTTATAAAATATACAACGAAGGGAAAATGTTGCGTTTAGATTGTGATTAAAATGCAGCAATGAAATGTGTGTTATAATTATTAAATTTTATATTAACTACAATGTTTAAGGCCTGAAAATTTACGGAATCATTTACGGAAACCTTTTTAAATAACTATAAAATTTGATGTATAATTATAAAGCCCAAGCATGTTTTCCGGATATAGTAAACATCTTAGATATCTGTGATCACTGTAGATTCTAGTAGTGTTGACTATATATTGTCACGGGAATAACAACTTGATTTATCGTTACTGCCTAAATTTGTTTATGACGGCTACAATTAAGGCCTTCATGATACTCAACCTACATCACTAAATATGAGAATCTGGTGCAAACCAACTTGACAAAAGGGACCATTTAAAAATTTTTAACAAGGCAAAATGGAAACCTGTATATACCAGTTACTAACACATCATAAATGTGTTACAAATATCTCTCCCTACAAATATCTGAGTTCGGTATCTCCTTTGGTGGGCAACTATACTGTGCAATATAGTTGCGGTGCAGTTTAAGATTACTTTATTTATTTACTGTAAAACTATTTACAAGATATTGTAACGGGGAATAAACACCTCACAGAAAGTTTGGAATATTGTGAGGTGTGGCATTTTGGGTGGTAGGAATTATGTAGTTATTTTGTGATCAACAGAGAGCACATTAACGCATTTAACATGCCTAGAACAACAAGAAACAGCAGTTTATAATCGCCCATATAACCATGAGAAAAAGTCCAGATCCCATGAGACCTGCTCAGATGGAATGGGACTTCCGTGCGGGAGGTCCCATTATAAGCATGCCACAGCGTGTTAGGGACCTAAACAGTGCACATGCAGGCCATACAGAGCATTAATGTGCAGTGGGAAGAAAGAAACTCTCTCTAGTCAGAGATACCATTAAGTTAAATCTGTTGTTCTTTCTTGTTTATTAGTCTGTGATATTGGAAAAATGTTTGTCGTTAGCGAAACTTTTGATTTCACTGTTTGTGTCAGTACCGTCGATAAAGTCTATTTTCTATGCTTAGTTTACGTATATTACATACGTTTGTGCATTCTGTATGTATATTCCGACATTTTTGTGAGGTGTACATTTGTTGCACACCTGTTTCATAAGCCCGTCAGAAATTAATCCATTAATGAATATATCTACTTCTCAACCTACCCTAACGTTCTGAAAACGGTTAATTTAAAATTTTTTGGGATTCTAAAATTAATTTGGAAATTTTTTTTTGCTAAAATGGTTTTATACATTAATAACCAATTACATAAAATAAATTACCAACAAATGCATTATTTTTCTTATATTAAGGTAATTAAATTATTACACTTATTAAATTATCAGTACATCTTGAATGGTTCCAGAAAATCACTGTTATACAAGTTTTGTGTGTCTATAAATCGGACAATTGCTCAAGAAATTTCACCGTAATGTTTTACATAAAATCAGGTACATTTTGATGGTACAGTAGCTTATTAAACTTTAGAACCGGGGTTTAATGTACTATATGCAGAGATATAATCATATGATATCTGGTAACAATATGTTTTCCATCACGATCCAAAAATTACCTTTTTATGAAATATCAAATTGTCGATACAGTTAAACTTAATTAATTTCTGAATAAGTACCGTAAAGCTGCAGTTTTTGGAAGTAAAGCACCCGCCCCTTACTGCAGGCGAACCTTCAGGCTAAAGGCGTGGCGGTGCTTGAAACGCCATCTTGAAGAGATAACACTAAATTGAATTATCGTATGCTTCATTTTAATCAAGACTTAGAGTGGCTCGAGAGATCCTCCCTTGCCTGGCTGACGGCGATCCTCAGGGAACACGGCTCCTCTCTAGTTCTCCAGTTTCTCCGCTTAACTACCAGGGCAGGAGGGGGACGGGGAGATTGTCCAAAGTGTTAACGTACCAATTACTCGCTTTATAATGCTTCGCCTATTGTCTCTTCCCAGCGGAGGGCAAGAGAGGGAGCGAAACTAGCCAGATTGCCTAGAGGAAGTCGTTTGTGTACGCCTCTAGTCAGTTGCGAAGGGCGCGGCAAGGTCAGAAACTTCTCTATTCTAGATGTCTGCGGTGGCTGTGTAAAAGGCCAGGCGTGAGTTATCACGCTTTCTGGAGGCCAATCCCATGCCCGTACACTTTTCGCTTTAACATAACGTGAACATGAACTGTACATCAGCTTCATAACGTGCAGTGCCTAAGAAACTGCGTTTTGAAACTACGAATATGTACATTTTTCTGATACGAGTTTTAAAACTATTATTACACTAATACTGTTACTACTATTATTATAAGTAACACATTTTTTTATTATAAAATGAAAACATTAATGTTTAGACGTCACCTGCAATGCTTTGTGACGTCACGGGTCACATGCGAGTGAACGTTTTACGACTGGCGATGTATGTGTTCGATTTGTTGGTATGTATGACCTGCATGAGCGGTATGCAGACTAGGTCTTCCGGTCAATCTGTTTAGTGACTGTAATAGTGACCAATGAGTAAGGATAACAGCAAGTGTGTTACCATTGGCTGAAGAACTCTCACCGAGCTTCGTTTGTGACTTTAAGATTGGTTTTTTTGAGGCTACTTTCAAAATTAAGGAAAAAGTGTTGAAGACGGTTTAGCATGAGGAAAACAATGCAAGTCAAAATATGCAAGGGCGAGGATCTGATGTGGTGAATGATTTGTCCGAAGAAGTGCAATGAACAACTTACACAAGTTAGAGTGCTGTACATACCAACTGCGTATGATGAGCTTGAAGACGGTACGCCGTGGTCTGACAGTAAGAGGACTCTGCACGCAGACAGCATATGCTACGTGCGCTGACAGTACGCTTGGTGTCTGGTTCCTCAGAGTTTGTGTAATGTAGTTTTTCCTGTTGCTGATTGGGCATGAGTAGTTGTCGCAAACCCTGCATGTGATTGGTTGGCGGCATTCCCATGACAATTTTTGATACTCCAGAATACCTCTTGTAATTACATTCCTCATTGGTAAACTTACAAATTCCGGACGGCTCTACACACAAAAATCAAGCAAGAATGTTAAAAATAATTAACAGCAGTACTTTGAGTGGCAAAAGGTGAAAATATTTTTCTAAATAAAATTCTTTATCTCTTGCCTTTTATACAATTGGCTCTTCGTAAACACCTGGCGTATATAGATGTTCATTTCGTCATTGAATTTCGACCATCGTTCCAAACAAAAATACCAAAGGGAAGAGAAATTAACACTTGAAGTCAAAAATTTTAGTTTTATAACTTTAAGAACAAATAAATTAAATACTGATTTTAAATTGAAATTATAAGTTGAAATTCTCGTATATTCCCGTCAAGGATTTTATTGCAGAAATACGCAAGACGTAAGGTATTCCTCTGAAAGTTTGTTTAGTTCAAATAATTTAAATAGCCTCTATTTTTATAAATTACTTGCAAACATGCGAATATATATTTGTATGTATACCGTATGTATGTAAATCAAACAACCCTTCTTATATGGCGTGTCGAACTAGTGTCACATTAGTACAAAACTATAATTGTGGTCTTGATTGCATGTCGATTATTTCCGTATATTTCGCTGGCATATTTAAAGTTATTTTTGGAGAAGCGCATAAATTATAACGACATAAGGCTATGAGAGCTATCATATATTCGGAGTATGCCGCGTTTTTTAAATGCTGTAAATATTTGATCCCAAGTATACTGATGCAAGAGTTGGATCTTATCTTTGTTAAGGGTTATTATAAGTGACATAAAAATTATTATGCATTAAAATAAACTATAATTGTTTGAAAAGTTAAGAATGTATTTATTGTATTATATATCAACTGCTTGTGACATTACCGTTAGTTGGTAAAATTGTTACCAAGAAGTTGGTGCACAATATGCGCAATGTTGGCATTATCTGAGACAGTTTTTTTTTAACTTGTTGATGCTTCCACAATATACTTATCTTAATCGCATTCCTGTACATCGGAATATATCTACGGAAAGTAAATGTCCACTGTCAGAGTCCGAGAAAAAAAACTGGCGAGCCTCAGCTGCATTTAAACAATATTCACCATATAACGCAATCATATGCGTGAACTCTCCGTTTCTGAACGTTTCAGATTTGACGGCTTACTTCATTATCTAAATTGTAATGGCAGCACTTAAAAACATTAGTAAAAAAAATTTATTATTTACAAGTTAACGCTAGGCAGTAACGCCCCTTTCAGTGGCACCCATCAAACAAGATTTGTTTTTTCTTTAGTTCATAATAATAATATATATACATATTTGGAAACTCACAGCATTCCAACCACCTTGTAATTTATAGTGTATTACAATGATTTATATCGGTCGCCGAAGAGTATTAAGCCTTTGAGATTTTATACTGCAGTTAAATTTACTATACACTCACGTATCTTTCTTAGCTTGACATTGTGCTTTGAAAGTAAATTACTGTTGATGTCAAAAATTACAATTACAAATATAAAAAAATTTTTAGTTATTGTTTCACATAAAAGAAATTGAAAGTAAATCAAATTAGGACTGTTTAAAATGCTTTATAGTTGTTGTGAATATTCTGGACCATTACGAGACCAGAACATTGAAATATATGAGACACACTTCGTTCAGAGGCCCGAGAAAGGTTCTCATTCAGGTACTATGGTGGTATAGGGGTTTGAAAATGTTCGCAGATAGCTGTCTTGAAGAACACTATGTTATGAATTTATGCGGAAATACTTCTTTCTTACACAAAATTATCTGACAATTTTTCTTCAGTCAATATAAAAACCATAATATCAGAATCCTTAAATTAATGCTTACACTCGTTGACCGTAATGAACAGAGAAATTATAAAGGAAAGTCTGTTGGGGCTGCATGATATTGACGCTGTAAGGACGCCATTGGGTGCATGTAGACATTCTGCTGCTGTCAGTTCCGTTTGCAGCCACGGGCGGCAACACTACAACCGTAGAGGACAAGTGACAAGTGTTTCTTTTGAACGACGTAAGTGGATTTTAAAGTGTTATTAAAAATATGAGACCATTATTAAGGGGCAGAGACGATGGTAGGCCCAACCTGATACTGCACCACGTATTTTGTAACGACACGATTATATGACAAGTCTGAGCGGAATGGATCTGTGTGTGATGTGAAGGAAGGACGGTTCGACACGAAGAGGACGGCAATGGACGACGGAAGTGTGTGGGCTGTGTTTCACACATTCACATGTTCCCCCAGGAAGTCAGCGTCTTTACAGCAAGCTGCGCATAAGTCATGTGTCAGAAAATTAATTGTCCAGCACACTTTAAAGACAGCAAAGTGGACGGCCTACAATCCCACTTTACTTCACGGTATGAGTGAAGACAACCCAGAGGAGCGTGTCGAATTTTGTGAGTGGGCTTGTGATCATGAGCAAAGACAACGAACATTTTACTGACGTAATTGTTTGGTCCGATGGTGCAACCATTATATTGAATGTAACTGTCAACCACCACAACTTTGTGCACTGGGCCAATAATAAGACCCATATTGCGGTAGAACAAGGAGTTAAACTTAATGGGTCATCATTATGGCACGGTATGTCTGCCAAAGGACTTGTGGGGCTATTATTCTTTGATGGAATCGTAGCTGGTGAATGTTACCACACCATGTTGTAGGAAAACATTGTGTCAGCTTTCCACCAACTCTACCCAGACGACGATTGCTTTTTCCAGCAAGACGGGGAAAGTCACGTTGCCATATATATATTTACAGTCACTCATAGATGAAACATTTCTCGGAATATGCATATACCGACCCAGATCTCCAGATCTAACGACGTCAGATTTCTATCTATAGGGAACTGTGAAGAACACTATGAATGCTACAAAGTAAGGGAGACTGGGTGCCATGAGAGACACGATTGGGACATCCTGTGAAGCCATTCCCATGGAAATCGTACCAAATATTTGTCATATTTTGTACAGCGTTGCAGACGATGTCTTGGTGCTGATGTCTGACTTTAAATATAACTATTGTCAACATTCATATGCACCCAACCAAAATTTTCCTTATACCGCCAAATAAAATCAGTCATATCAGAAATTCTTTAATAGTTTCTCTGTTATTAATGTTTAAAGATAATACAGAATGACCTTGAAGTAAAGGTACAAATACTGTCAGGTGATTACCTATGCAAAATGAGATAGAAAACATTTACATTCCTATGCCATAAAGCAATTCGTAAGGGAGGTAAGTGCCCTTGAAAATCTATACTTCTAATGGTGTTATTTCAAAAGTATAACACCCACTTGAGATGAAATAACAATTACTTGAATACTATAGTTTTGAATAGAGATGTGAAATCTGCGAACAGTTGTTGGGTTATATCATCCCCATTCATTAACAAAATAGTAGTTACCATGTTATTATCCAACATATGTTTGTAACACCCGGGTGTATATCGCTTTTAGTGATGTCATAATCATGTGCACATAACATACAACAAACGTTGCTTTGGTATAACTCTATCCAGCGAATGGTTCTTGTGAAACAAAGATTGTAACGGTAAATTTGGTTGATTGCTAGTGTTATCAATAATTTAATTTTAACTATTTTGGTACTTGTAGTAGTTAATATTCAAAACTTGGTACACTGCCATCTAAAGTTATATGCTGATTTTAGAAGAAATAAATAGTTACATATTTATCATATTTATTTTTTATATTTAGCACATATATATCATAATGGAATTAAAACCAATAAATAATTATATTAACGAATGCAAACTGTGGGAAACTTAAAATAATGAGATAAAAAGCAGTATTTATACGATTAATTGCCATAGTCTTATATTAAAAAGTAGTGACGTGTGACGGTTTAGGAATATTAGAGCGATGCTGGCCCACAACCAGCCCCCACCCCCCGCATAACTAGGGTAGAGACTTAGAGAGACACGTGTCACTCCTAGTCACCGCAGGGGAAGGTCAAATCGAGAAGGAGGCGCGTGGCGACTATAACACGTGTCGCGGAGGCGTCGTCCACCACCCCCCCTTATCCACCCACCCCTTACGCCTCTAGCAAGCCCGTAAGATCCGTTGATCGCAGAGGTTTCACGAAGTAGAAAATAATCATGCACAGTTTGCCTGAATTCAGAAAACACGCACCGCGGAAGAAACAGCTGACGAGCCGGATATTGGTGCCGAGAACAACCCCCTCCACCCTTAGCTAACCACAGGACAATGTGAAAAAGCACCAAGAAATAGCTGACGAGAGCAAGCTAGGAGCAAAGTGCTACCCCCCTGGGCACCCAACCTTCAGGAACCAGGGCACATGTTTTGAAAGGCATTGTTCTGCGTTCCACCACCTCCCCCCTCCCCTTATAATAGAGACATGTGCCGACAGTTAAGGGGGGACACTGGCAAGCATAAAAACCCCTTTACGAGATA
The DNA here is from genome assembly GCA_002778355.1 of Clitarchus hookeri. Lineage (NCBI taxonomy): Eukaryota > Metazoa > Arthropoda > Insecta > Phasmatodea > Phasmatidae > Clitarchus > Clitarchus hookeri. The sequence goes on from NQII01002287.1 coordinate 487,632, forward strand.
AGTGGGGTGCAGTTCACTATCACCGCGCCGAGGGAAGAGTCCGAACCGCAGTCCAGGGAGATGGCAGTACCTGCGGGCCTTTTTCCAAGGCCTACCACTCCACCGGAGCTCATCCCCAGATGACAGCCTACCAACACTCACCGCTGAGTTAAGTATAAAAATCGGCGCGCAGAGAAGCCCCACTCAACCACGAAGTCGCCCAGTTAATACGGGTAGTCAAATTAGGTACCACACCTCAGAAGTGCTGATGTATGTAGTTCTTGTGTAAACTCCAGACAATATATTCGTCCTTCAAAATGAAACAGCAACCGACTACATTATTGCAAACCCCTTAACCTTCAGGCATCATATAGTCTATGCCGGGAGGACGTAACTACGACACTATAAGTCACCCTGTTTTCCACAGTGGCGTAGCATCAGTAGTTATTATTATCACAATAATTATTATAACATTTATCTATAGAAAATAATTTTTTGAATAAATGTATAATAGTAATAAAATATTTTAGTGATTACATTTATTATCATTATATTGAATTTCAAGACTCTGCGCAGACACATTAAATATAGTAGGATATAAAAATATTTAAAGGAGATTTGTAGTGACAGGTTTATCAGTAGTTGAAGTACATAAATAATGAGATATTAAATGTTAATATAATAGGTATATATAGAGATCATGAGGAGTCAATGCATTGTTTGAAACTACAGTTAATTGTGAGTACAAAAAATAGATTATAAATATTTTGATAAAAATAATAAAAAAATTGATTTTATGCCAAAAATAAGAAAATAACAGTGCTTCTGAGATATGTGTATATGAGAATGCATTTAGAAATTATATTGGTGATAATAAAAAATGTAATACAATAATAAAGATCAAATATAAATAAATAAAAATTTTGTAACAATATTAAACATTTAATCATAAAATTTATCTACAACAAAATAGGAGAAGTTTAGAGTTATATTAAACTGAATTAGATAGCAGTACCATTCTATCATATAACAAAAAATATATAAATAGTTTTATATGTACCTGGCAGTATCGTAAATATTTAATACATTTGTATAAACTTTTGGTACAAAACAAATAGGCTATAAAATAATTTAATACTTAAACATCTTCAAAGTAATCATAATGTAAACACATAAAAATATATTTCAATTTATATTAACTCCAAAACAGGAAAAAACTTAAAATAAGGTCACTTTTGTTAATTTAACAAAATATTATTGGATGAAAATAGAATTTATTTGAAGCAAATTTACTTCAACAAAACCATTACCAATAAGAGTTGCAATGTTATTATAAAATATATATTTAAACCTTTTCCCATCTTGTCATTTCAGCTAGAGCTAAGTATTCTTGGTTGCAGTAACTTACTTTTCGCCATATAATTCAGAGCTCACAGTCGTGAACTAACGCTCTCAAGAGACCCTGAAAATGCTCAATGATAAATATGGCCGAACATCAGTTACTGCAACCACGAAGGAACGGCTCTAGCTTGGAAGCCATGTTAGTAAACCACACGATTACTGTGAAGGCCTGCATTCTTCTCAGACACGTTTTTCCCAAATTTTTTCAAATTACATTTATTTGATAACAAAATATTTAATAACCTTTTGTCATGCTTTGAAGACGAATTTATAAACAACTTCGAAATAAAATAGAAAAATGTTTCCTGCATTCATGTAAAATTTAGTCTTGGTTTACACTATCCATTTGCTGATAAATTATATAAAAATATTCACAGCCATCTTTAATATTTCTCGTACTTGATTTTATATTAAATAATTAGCATTTAATGTACATGCTTAAATTAATTAAAATTTTTTGCACAATTAATAAACAATGATTTGTTTCAATCATTTATGTTTAACATAAATAAAATTTTATTTTTATTTTTATAATGCCAGCCAGCACTTTATAATTGATGAAAGTTAAAATTGCTTGTAGTTACTAAACAGTATGGTAATATGCATTTAAAAATTTAAAGTTATGGCCAATTTGTGTACACACTTTCAATTTTATTTAAACAAATTATACCATACATTTCTGGAGACTACCTAAGACACTTACAAAAATTTCATGTCTTAACTGTTTTTAATTTATGGAGATCTTTAAATTGTTATTAGCTAAATTTGATTTGAAAATTTTAATTAAACATGTTTCTTATTTAATAAATAATTACTAATAAAATTTGTTATTCCATTTATTAATTTTTATGAATTACCTATTGAAATTTAACATTTCATACAACAATTTATTTATGATTAATATTAACTGAATTTGGGAGATCCTGTTAAATGATTGAATAAATATTTTATTTCAGAAATATCGAATAATTATAAATTTCTTGCATAACTTATTCAAATATTTTAAAGATATTTTAACATATTTGTTTTTATATAGTTGAACTGAAAATTTTTTTTTAACTTTTATTCTTGATATAACTTATAATTTGCCTAATTCATCCCAGCCCAATCGCCTTATGTTATATCATCAAACACAATTTATAATAATTTCTTATAGTCAGTTTTTTAACCAAATAGTTTTTTAATAACATTAATTAAACCGTCGCAAATGAGCAAGCATTGTAATTGATAAAATTGTGAGTTTGTTATAGTTGCATATTTTTAAACTTTAAATTTTATTTATTAATCCTTAATATTTGAAACCAACCATTTTTGAATTTTTGTAAAGGTTACATTTGTTACACTTAGGGTTTAACATTAAGTAATGAAAATTACGTAAATGAGTTAATATTTACTAAAGCATTAACATTCACAAATGTATATAACATTACTTTGCTCTTTGTATTCCATAAAATAAACTTCAAAGAAATTTGATCACAAATTTTAACAATGACATTCTTTGTAAAACTTAAAGAAATAACTCCGTAGAATAAATAAAATAGTAAAATAATACAAACTTGTATTAATGTCTAATATTGTCCCATTGAAAATAAATGAAACATGCATTTGCTAATATATAATATACAATTAAGATTTTATTCTCTAGATGAAAATTTTTCAGCAAGATTTTCCTGTAGCTCATATTTTATTAAAGATACTAAACCTCACATAATTTAGAAAATGTTTTTAAGGCTATATTTATATAATTTTAAAATTTATTTATATTTTAAATATAACCTGTCTTATAACATTTACAAAAATATTTTTTGCATTTCAAGAAAACGAGTGAAAAATTAAAATTCATTGTATTTGAAACAAAATTATGTCGTTCCATATTAAACTAGCGAACCGGCCCGGCTTCGGACGGTAACAATTTAGTTTTTGCAGCGAAACATTGAAAGACAAAAATTATTATTGTGGTCCATTCTTAAAAGATAAAGATATGCTTTTATGGACTTTTCTGTAGACCTTTTTGAGAGCTACAATTCTGTAGCAAATTAATTTAATTTATCTATTATAGTTTAGTCAGCGCAAGCCATGCAAGCGCCCTAAAAGCGGTTTTTACGACTTGATTACAGACGGTTCGATATTGCTCTACTATCCTAACATTAAATATACCTGAATTGTTTACTACAACCTTCCTCAAGAAATTCTCTAAATGATCTTGAGAACCATACCAATATCCATCAAATAGTTTAGAAGTTCTAAGCGAATACACTGACAGACGCGGATAAGCGAGTTGGTTTTATACTATTTAGAAATGATATGCTTTGTATTGACATATTTTAATTTCATTATCTGATCAGTTTTGAAAACGTTATTTTGTGGTTGTCTCAGAACTATGTTTTAAACTACAATATTTTTATCAGTAAAATTGGCAAAGGCTCTAGATTGTCAGTTTTATTTCGAATGTAAAAAATTAGGAGGTTTCTGTTTTCTAAGTTCTGTGTTTATTTTCATTTACTTAATATGAAAAATCACATCATCTTACATGTTATCACATACTATAATTTTTTAATATTTGTGACAGATGTGATATAGTTTTACATTATACTAAAATCAGTACAGTTATCAAGTTAATGTTTGGAAATTACATCGGTGAAATTGTAAAGCAACATAATTATTTAACATGGTAAAGTTGGGATTTATAACATACACTATTTTTGATTTAAAAAACGTAATTTATAGTTATAAAATTTATATTTTAACACAGCGAATTAATATTATTCAAAAAGGAAGACATTAATATGTTAATGAGAAATATTTTAAACTGTTATTAATATTTTACTATAGATGTTATGAATACCTTAAGTTGTCAAATTTTGAATGTTATATTTAACACCTAATTAATTTGAGAAATTAATTAATTTTCTTTAATTGATTTTAAAATTTAAAATTTATCGATTTACGGATTGTCTTATCAATATATATAAATTGTTATAATAAAAATGGCATAAAATATAATTTTTTTAAAATATTTATTTATAATTATAATGTTAAAATTACCGTGGGTGAGAATCTAGATATTGAATTCAATTAACAAGAAACTTTAAATTTTGGTTAGCGAACATGATACACGGATAATATAAACGCCAAATGAATGAAATATATGCATCGTACTAAATAACATATAAACGTGTCAAAGTAATTACGGGTATTGTTTTCTGTTAGAAAAATATATCTAATTTCAATTTTAGTTTCCAATGCGTCAACAATGTAAGACTAGTATTTATTTTGGTTTTAATTACTGCATACATTTTATTTTTGTTTATTTAATCTTAATATTGAATTATGGTCTATATTTCCTTATATGCTAACACTAAGCTTTTCATATCTAAAGTGTTTTTTCTCGGTTCTTCCAATTAAGTTTTTTATTTCCCAATTTTCTCGTCAGAATTACCTAAAGAACATGCGCTGCCAGCTGATCCACTTAAAGCACATTACAGCAAGTCATCGCTATAGAATCCGATATTTGTTTTTTAATTTTGTTCTGAAGGTTTCTATAATTTTTTATGGCAGTGATAGTTTATTAAATTTAATTTATAACTTTCAGTTAAACATGTTTTATAGGTATGATGATATCATATTTCATATGTTAATCATTTTTTATTTATAATAAATAATTAATTTCCTTTGTAACAAATTTTAAACATATTTAAAATAGGAATGTATGTGTTTTATTATGGTTTAATTCTTTCAAAATTAAACAAACGTATTTTTTTTAATAATGGTCATAACATTATTTACACTTAAATAACAGCAAATTTTTAAACAATTTTAGTTATCTTTTGCATGCTTTGTTCCAGAAACAGCAGCCGACGCAAACTTTTCACTAGGCATTTATTCACCATGTGACATAAATGGTACGGTTTCTGCTACAAAATGTCAATACACTAATATCCTTCATTTTAATTTTGTAATCTGTGTAAAACCTTATTTTTTTGCAAAATTTATAAAATTTATTTGTTTATTGTAATCATTGTTTAAATCTTTCATTTATTTTTCGAGATTGGCCTACTGTAATTGTATCCTATGTGCATCCATTAGAGAAATATTTAAATTATTTATTGCGTCATTTTTTATTTTCCATAATGTTCTGAATTCCAGATCCTCCCCCCCCCCTTCTCCCTAATTATCAGGTCACATCCAACACATAGTTAACGAGTTGAAATTTAAATTATCCTGTAACTTAAATGTGATGTGAACGCACAGCTGTAAGGGAAGCAGCCAAATTACCTAAGCGAATAACTCGTAAATTTGTTGAAAGCCATTTGAAGTGGAGATATTCTTGTGGTAATTCATAAATTATCTTAAAATATATTCATATATATATATATATATATATATATACCAGTTTTTTTCATGATATATCTTCGAATTGCCACATACTTAAGTTCTGCAGGTACAGGTTAAATGTTTTCGATTTATTTTAAATAAATATTAAAAACGTGAACATTAAAAATTTTGTTTATCTCCCATGAGGTTGCCGCTATGAAAACTTATATTTCTGAAAGAATCTCTAAAATAACCTCTTTTTGTAGGTGCGAAGAGAATAGTTGTTTAGTTAAGTGCCTGCCTTGTAGCACTCCAGGAACTAAAATATCTAATTTTTCAATCCCGGTGTTATAGAGAGAATGGAGTGGAGTCGCAGGTTTCAGGTAGAAAACATCACCCCGAAAAAAATATTACAAGAAATTGCTGAATATGAAAATAATTCCTTGAATTTTTTGTTTAAAATTTTGTTGGAAATATTCTAAGTTTATTTCGTTGTGTAAATAAACAAAAATCTGCTACTGATATAAGGTTAACTGCTTTTGAACAGAAATCTTACAGTGGCACTGAAAGTGTTGTGCCAGCAGTTTCCGTACTACAAAATATTTCTTCGAGTTTTCTTTCTGCGTTGTTAATTTTCTGAAAAGGAATTTAACCTAACTACAAAACAGCGATACACGTAACATGAAAATGACGCCATGTATATTCGAGCGTTGCACCGTCTGCGTCTGCGACCTTCAGTGCTTGTGGCGTCCATGCTGCAAGATGAGCGTTCAAACCGACTGCACCTCGGACCTTAACCTGGCAAGACATCGTTTACGAGTGTCATGTTATATTTCGAGTGTTTCGGACCGCTCGGTATTCATCACATCCCGAGGTTTCCAAAATTTGAGTGAATACCAGTTCAACACAAATAAAAACTTTACACTTAAGTTATTGTTTAGCAATATATTTCCTAGAAGATGAACCGTAAGTGTACTAACTGATGTAACAGGAATTAAAAAGCCACTGTTTATCGTTTGACGACAATGTAAAATATCTTAAAATTTTTCCTGTGTCGTCAAAGTTAGGTTGTATATTTTATTTGAAAAAATATAAAATATAAACGTTAATTTACGCGAGATTTAGTTCCTTCCTTTTTAAAACGCATAGTTATATAAATGTGCTTGGGAAAAATATGTAGGAGCCTACATGAAAGTGCACCGTTCCAAAGAAATCTGTATTGGTTGAAATATATTTCTTGTAATTTTTCTGTAACTTGAACGTAATAAGTGTTAAGGCGGTGTTTGTGACTTGTGCGCATGTCGCTTAATTTCAGTGAAACAGGACGACTCCAGCGGAATGCCGCTTCCCCTTTCAACCCAACCCTAGGCGAATAGCAGAGTGTTTGATGAGAAGGGTGCGCGGTAGGGTGAGGGGACGTGGTTGGTGGTTATTGGAATGCGTTTTGGGGCTGAACGACAAAGCCAACGAAATGTTATTAATTTTACGCGGCGAAGCAGTGTGAGAAGGTAGGGGTTGGTGTGGAAGACCAGGGGCTGAAAAGGGAAGTGCTTAAGCGCGACGAAGAGAAGAATACACCAATTTCGCTCTCCAAATACCGCCAGCTCGGCGCCAATTGCCGTGTTTAAGACTAATGTGCAGCCATTGGAGGAAACGTATTAGGTGGATATTGGGCGTGGTCACCTGCATACCCTACAATACGTCACGCCCCTTGGGCCATTGTTTTTTTTTTTCATTTATTACCGTGCTCTTTGACCTTGCATTTGTAGCGAAACCAGGAGCGTAGATTTATTTTTAATTGCAGAAGCTCAAGTCGTCAAATGATCAAATTATGTTGGTATCGATTGACACTTCTTACCATTCGCTTAAATTCGATGAGAATTTAAATGATCTACGTCTGACATTTCACCCGTGTTATTTCGGTCGCCGTGTACGTAACTGCATTAGTGATAACGTACACAATATTCTAAATTGCAATTTCTCTGTTCTACACCCGACGTATACGAAAGAAAAAGTAAACAAGTCACACCTTTTGCTACGAATCGATAGCTTTTATTAACTTACCTTTGTGCACAACCTGAGTAGATCCATAACAACAAAATCCCATGAGAATATTGATATAAATGTTTTTTAAAGTAACTCAATTTTACAAATCCATTTAACTTTAATAAATTCCTGATCGTTTTTAATTACATTAACGCTCGAAAATTTCATTTCCTGAAACAAATTTTGCTTACTGAAATAAAGTGCGTGGCAATGTACGGACGGAAGAAGTGTTCGTACTCGAAGAGGTGGTGTTTACTTCTACTAAGAAGCAGTCAGTTTCCAAATGTTGTAAAGCGGTCGAACGAGTCACAAGTTTCATACGTCAGTTTATTCTCCCCGCATGAAATGCAACGCAGCAGCACAATAAATTCAGAAATTCGAAATACGCTATCAACTGTGTTAGGGAACATTCATACATTCCTTGGCGACTCCACTATAACTCTTCTGGGACGTGTATTGCTAGGGGTTCCAAGTCGTCGAACATTTGTCGCATCTCTAGAACATTCGTAATTTAATAAGCAATCAAATATTTCGCAAGGGCAAAACGTCCACACCCTGGGTTGCGTGGCCAGGCCTGTACTCACGACGTTGCGAACCTTCTAAATGTTCTAGAGGCTCTTCCACTGCCCTTCTGAAGGACGACTGGTTTACACGTGCACGTCGGAAAACAGGGGAATTTCCCTGAACACTGCCATGCACATCGTGTGTGGAACAGCACGCAGTTTCCTTTGTTTACTCTCAGCCTATCTCAATATTATGCATGTGTTATTTTAAGACTTATTGCTCTGGGGCAACCCGGGAGTCGTTATTTTAAAACACCCAAGGCTAGTTCAATTATTAATTCCGGAAGTAAAACTTTATATTGGTAGTACCAAATTAAGCGGCTAATGGAATAAACGTTATGCACATATCTGATAGGATGGAGTCATAATTTTCTTGGAGAGATTTCTAAAGATATAAAAGTGAAAAAAAAATGCAGAAATGTTTTTAATTGGATACTTTACACTTCAGTTCTGTTACAAAGAATATACTTACGTCTTAGGTTATGACATTGCTACAGATGGGTTGTAAATGGTAAATATTTAATTTATATTTTTTATTTCTTCTTTTATTCCGTTTTATGAGTAGCTCATTGCCCACAGGCCTCTAGGTTATCGCTGTTTTTATTGATTATTTATATTTTACACAATGTTTATTAATATTTATGATACTATTTACGAAGTATGATACATTAGGCGTTTATACGAATGTTTAAATGGTGGCAATCACAAAAAATTTGAATTCGTAAAGTGGCCCGAAGCGCTTATTAACTTTACCCTTTTAAATTTTCGCGAAATAATGATAAAACTGCGAATTGGAAAGCAGTGCGAGAAAAAGTTTCACCTGTTTATTCCTTTTTTGAATGGCGCAAGAAGTGAGAGGAAAAAAGAACTTTCGGTTTTCGCCAAGTCAGATTCTTGGTTTTGTGAAATATTTTTAAGTAATATTTCCATTACGTAAAAAAACTGTGTAATGTTTAAAGTTTATTTCAGTTACAACATTTCACAAGATATCGAACTTATAACCAAGTCCGTTATTTATCTAGCCCGTTTCTGAACTGAAAATATTAAATTTGCAGCAACATTGAGCCAATAGGTTGTTTGCAAAGAGTCATCGAAATGAAAACGATGAATAAATAAATTAATCAATCACACCTTCAATTTGTTGGCTTACCTGTGTCCTTGGGACTCTCTAGTTTTAGAAATTTTATACATTTTTACTCCACGAAATAGTAAATGTAGGATTTACGCTTTCATTAAAAATCTGTTGTAATTTCCTTGGAATAAACTTCGTAATTCTAGAAATGAAGGATTGCATCATTAGGAATATAGAAAATAACGATTTTATATTAATTGTCAAAGAAATGAAAAAATTTCGAATTCACTTTTATTGCTAAATTATGCCCTTTTTACTGGATAAAAACTTGTAAATATTTTCTACACATGCACACTTAATCTCAATCTGTGACTTTAATCAGTAGAATTATTTTACTGAATCGTTAGTTAGTGAACTTTTACGTACTGGTGAATCGGTGGAATACACCGAGGTTTTACTGTCAGGCCAGTGCAATGTGCAATTCACTAGAATTGAGTAGAAATCAATCTTTAATCAGTGAATACCAACCACCGTAACGATCGGTAGAATTTCACCAGTTCAAGAGGGGAAGTTTCAACAAACCTGTAGCCAAACTTGCTGATTTCGATAATTTTCAACTGTTCTTATTTTAGAATGTACATGAGTTTTGAATGCCAAAACTCACATTCGATATATTTCTGGAAACGAGACAGTTTCAGATGGCTGAGGAGACTCGTTGTTTTCCATCGCCGACCGTTGCCGCTCCAATACTAAAACCTGGTTTACGTGATACGCGCGCGCTATCAAGCTCGTTACAACCAGCAATCGCACTGTCATTGAGGCAGCCTCAGCTGAGTTGCTCGTTTAAACTTTGATGCTGGGATTTGCTTACTCGTGGATTACTTCCCAGTCAACCTCTGCTTAACGGCGCAGCTAAACTTAATAGGACTACGATAAGTGGAGAAAGGGCAGACCCTTCTCTTGTTCATCATGGAAGGATCGCAACCCCTAAAACTTGTTTGTTGGTATATAATTTAAAATTACATATTTAATTTAAATTGTTTGAATGCGTCTAGTGTATTTACATCATAAAATGAGCCATCTACTTATAAATATTCTTTTCATTTTATGCCTGAGTAACACCAAAATTCTGTATTTTTGATTTTCGATGATCGTAATACCTTTCTAGAATTCCAAATACCTCGAAGTACATGAAAAATAAATAAATTTGACTCTTATAAATTTTATATATACCTCAGTAACGCATATAGCGTATAAATTAATAGCTTTGTTTAAATCTTCTCCCCATACATTTAAAATTCTTGACATATTTTTTATAGTTTACAAGTATTGGATTATACTACAAAGATATTTAAGGCTATGTCATCTCTCAGTTTTTTTTCATTTAGTGAAACAGTTTAATGATCTTTACCGGCAGAGAATTATCCCTAGGTGAATACAACTTCCTTGAGCATAAATTTCACACGTGGAAATCGTGCCGGACGATGTCACTGGTCGGCGGGTTTTCTGAGGGATTTCCCGTTTCCCCCACTCTTGCATTCCGCCACTGCTCCATACTCATCTTAATCCACCCTCATCGGTTCTCAATACATTGAAGTTAAGAGCCGTCCAAACCTCTACACTTGTGCATCAACAATGTTAAATATTTTGTGTGGTTTTTAACAAATACACTACACAAAATCATGGTTCATAAGTATATGCTCTTACAGGTAAATAGGTACATATTTTATTTGTAAAAGTGACACATAAGTACCCAAGTTAAAATATTGTAACTGTCTACTGTCAAATAAGTTTCGTCTCTGATGGTATGATTTATGGGCACCTAACCGTGTTGTGCGCTATTTATTAGGTATTGACGAAGCAGGCTCATCGGCAAGTGATTAGAGTTATTATAGTAATGAAAAATGTTCAAAGTTGGAGTTATAGCAATACATAAACGAAAACAGGAGGCTATGTTTGAAAACTTCTGGAAATTAGCAAAGTAGCAATGTCTCCACGCTTTAGTTCTATGAAGAGGCTGCGAAATCTACATCACGTGGCAATATAATTTATAGGACTACTTTTATTTACACTATGCTGTATCTGCAAAATTTTACTTTTTGAAGGATGACGTGATTTTCTGTCATAAATGAGTAGTAAGTTTATTTGTAATATGCCGGTTTGGCTGAAATGACATAAAAGGCATGAAAACGGTTCTAACAAAATGCCTTAATTACACATTAATAAAAGGAAATTTCCTAAGCCATGTTTTAATTGTGTGAAATGAGAATATTTAAATAAAATCGAAACGTTGCTACTCAGATAAGGGCATGCAATTTTACAAAGCCAACTAAAACGTGATTTGGAATTGAAAAAGAATAAATAATTATATTAAAAAACTGTTTTAAAAATAACTAAAGCTTTATTGTGCACTATTTTTAAGGACAAATTTAATTTATATTTGCAGTGGGTATGGCAGGGTCGCAATTGTGCATTAATTAGCACGTATAATATTATAACTGTTCTCTGGTATAATTGGCAAAATTTTTTCACGTGAATTTAAATTGCAAAATTTTTCAGTGTCTATATATATATATATATATATATATATATATATATATAAACATTGTAAAATGTTGTGCGTGTCCATATATACACACACCTTACTAGAAATGTGTTCACTTTAAAATTTATTCATTAAATCTCATGGCTGCGCCAGATATATTAACCGTTATAAACTAATTCAGACGAATTAAGAACTACAAAGTAATAACAAATTTCAAAATATTTATTGATATTATTATAAAAGCTTACTGAAGACATCAACAAAAAATATTGACAACAAGTGTAAAATTTTAATGAACGAACGGACTTTTCTCTTAGCACTGTAAGTGGAGTGAGTTGAGGTGTGTGGAGTTTTAACCAAATTTCACAAACAATTTTGACTATAATTTCACTAAAATATTTTGATTTTTAAATATTTAGACAAAATGTTCTTGAATATGAAAATTTTTAGAAGTTTCTCCGTGTAATCACCGTATTACGAGAAAATTTGTCAAGCGTCCCCTTTGTTATCATAAATATCTATTTCATCCAGAGTAATTATGTTTTACTAAGTTTGTAGTAGATAAATTTTCGTAATATTTAAAATGTTTGGCTTTAAACTGTAATGGCTCTTATGGTTTACCGCATATGTTAGTTCTATTTTTTAAACACATTTTTATATAAAATTCTAACGTACACATAGTTGGAACTCAAAGAAACCGTGTAAAAAATATAAATTTTTTTAAGTTTTCCTAAACGTTTGTGATTGTGAAAATTTTACTGATTAACATACTTTCAATCATTTACTTCAAATCATGTTGTACTCAGTTCAATTCGAATACAGAAAAAATAAATTTTCAATACAAGGAAAACTACGCTATTAGAGCAAAAGGATGTAGTGAATTTTACAAATGTTGATTCATATTTCATTAAATTGTTAGTGTATGTCACAAGCCTATCTGTGGTTTTTTCGGTTCATAACTATTATAATGATGACTAGTTGCCTCCCTTTCAAATACACATAAAATAATATAGAATTCAATTTTTCTCATGAATATTACCTCGGGAAATTTCAGTATTATTACCGACAGATTTCCAGAATTAATCAACATGTATTTCGTTTTATTTTACCAAAGGGTATACGATACACCCTTTCAATTTGTTGGTAATATTTTTTCCGGATTATTTTTATTCCCATCATAAAACAACGTTATTGAAAATTACTAACATATAAAACATTTGATTTATATAAGTTTACTGGAAGAAATTAATATATCTACTTTGACATGGGCTTCTGTCTGATGAGTTTGATTAATAATGAGAGCGCAAAAGTAATCCAGGTATGAAAACCGCAGTAACGTATCTGATGTTACGTACATATATATTTCCTTAGCTTTACAAAATTCAAAGACTGTAAACATTAAAAACAGTAATACATTTTGCCTAAATCAAATGAATTTAGAAAATTACTGCAATAGTTTTGATATTTATATTTAATTTATTCTCGTTTTAAAAACAATACGCTGTAAAATTTTGTGAATGACACTAGTAGCAAAATTCAAATATATTATTGCACCTGCATTGCAGTGGTCATGTTCGAAGGACGCGGAGGTCTTTAATGAAAAAAAGTGCTTAATTAAATTTCCCTATTTTTTTACATCACTGCCAACGTGTCTTTTGCAAAAATTTACTATTAATCACTGTTTTAAAATCTACAATGCTTAAAATTGTATTATATAAATTTTACAAAATAATTTAATTTATGCTATTAAGTGATCATGCAGTCCATTACTTGAGGTTTATCAGAGTGTACTAATGGTGTTAGTTTCTCGCGTATCCTCTCGTCTTCGTTCAGACGACAAAGTGGATCACTGCACTCGTCAAAGAGCACCCAGAGGCGAGACAATTTCCACTTTATGAATGGTGTTAGTTCCAGCCAAGTGTGAGTTTCAACCATTTGCTATTTGCAGCTGAGTCACATCTCCCTCCCCCACGTCAATCCCTACTGGACTATCCCCTTGCCATCGGACGAATCATATAACTGATGGCAAGCCAGAGGCGGATGAAAGAAATTATCACCGGAACACAACGTTAATATACATGAAATATGCGTGCAAACTTGGCAATACTTATCTTAAAGTAATTACGAAAAATTATAATTTCTTAATACTTACAGAATACTTTCGTTGGATCTGCGCTCACCCAGATTTACAGTTCAGATAAACTGAAATCATAATATATTATTTTGAACATCAGTGTACAAAAATAGCCTAATTATTTGCAAACCACACTGTTGCAGTTTTAGTTGAAAACTATGACTACAAAAATACTTATTTAGAAAGTTTCANTAATTATTTGCAAACCACACTGTTGCAGTTTTAGTTGAAAACTATGACTACAAAAATACTTATTTAGAAAGTTTCAGAAAAATCCCCGTATTTATTCCTGCAGTCATAAAATTATCTCAGCAATCTAACGACAAACCGAATTCATGTACGCGTGTGTTCATGCCAAAATAGGGTTCACATAAAAATTTGCTTTAAAAGCGGTATTCACAAGTTGGCAAAAATTGATATTTAAACATTCAGTATGGCATATTTATTTTGCTTAACGTGAATGTTTTCACGTAATTATATCAGGATTATGATCTCCATAACCCTTTCAGGCGTGTTGTCAGATTCACCGACTTTGAAACCCAGGACTTTCCCTTGCCACAAAGTCGAGACTCATCTTNTAATTATTTGCAAACCACACTGTTGCAGTTTTAGTTGAAAACTATGACTACAAAAATACTTATTTAGAAAGTTTCCGAAAAATCCCCGTATTTATTCCTGCAGTCATAAAATTATCTCAGCAATCTAACGACAAACCGAATTCATGTACGCGTGTGTTCATGCCAAAATAGGGTTCACATAAAAATTTGCGTTAAAAGCGGTATTCACAAGTTGGCAAAAATTGATATTTAAACATTCAGTATGGCATATTTATTTTGCTTAACGTGAATGTTTTCACGTAATTATATCAGGATTATGATCTCCATAATCCTTTCAGGCGTGTTGTCAGATTCACCGACATTGAAACCCAGGACTTTCCCTTGCCACAAAGTCGAGACTCATCTTNCCTTTCAGGCGTGTTGTCAGATTCACCGACTTTGAAACCCAGGACTTTCCCTTGCCACAAAGTCGAGACTCATCTTGTTTTCCTTCCAGCACTATTCTTGCATCCTCTCCCTCACTCTTGCCTCCACATAAGAGGAAATTAATGGATTTCCATGCAACATTGAAGGAGCTCACTGCTGCTCTGCGATGCCAATTGAGGACGCACGTATATCTTACACAACTTGTGAATACTTTGCTTATAAAATTAACACCACTCTACTCGCTAGCCACTATTTCCTATCATCCCGCAAAAATACTAAATGACTTCAAGGAACAAGATACTGATTGTATCCCAACATGTACATCACATTAATTTCTGTTTGCTAAATACACTGAAATGCCAAAAGTCATAGAGTAGCAGTAAGTGAAGGTAATAGACGGTGGGGGCTCCGTACCTTTGCGTCTTGTAATTGCCCAGACGTAGGCCTATCAGCTCTGCTTCGACATCGCGTGAGTGAGTGTCTGCTGGCCACGGCATTGCATTGCAGCTCCTCATGGACTTCCCGTATTTTCACAACGATGGGATTATGTAGCGTGTCATCGGCCCCACGTGTCCATTCGTCCGACATGTACCCGCTCGAGCATTCTTGGGACAAGGTGGAGAGGTTCATTCGTACCCAAGATCCTGTACATACAATTAGCAGAGAGCTGTAGATAGTGTTTCGGATGGCACGGGTCAACATAACTCCACCGGTGTTTCATCTACCTGTCGAATCGTTGTGAGGACGAGTTACTGCACTTCGCCAGGCTTAAGGAGAGCCTGCACCATACAGGACCCATATATAATGTATTTTGGAATGTCGGTGTAGCCTAAAATATATGGGGTAATTTCATAAAAGATCAAATCTAACAGCATCACTTTAGCTTGAGTACCAACTGAGTAAAATTTCTGTAGTGTAGATAGAAGAAAAGTAGATAAAAACATTGACTTAGGAATATGAAATGGTATTTAATGAAATACTTACATAAGCCACATTAATAACACAGAATATTTTCAAAGTATTATTAAATATTTCCGCGCAAACACAGGACTGCACATGACACATGTAAGAAGGCTGAAAGGTTAAGGAGCAAGCTAGTCCACATTTGGGACAGAGCTCACGCTATAGACAGCCGGAAGAATCAAAGGGATCGACAGAGATGAAGAGGTAAAGGCGACGTAGTATATCTCTTGGAAAGGTGTGAGAGGGAATGTATATTCTAACAAAACCCACAACACACTGGTAATGTAATGGGCACTACGTTTCCCCACATAAAAAAATATCGGGGGCGACCTCACTGGGAATCGAGCTTGTACCATCATGGTTTAGGGTGTTCAAGGATTATTGAGCACTTCAGAAGTAAATATTTAAATAATGTCACTACTCCTACCTGCATATATTTTAACGGGAACGACGTCTGGCATGCAAACGTAGGGAAAGTATTTCCATGATTTAGTAAAATTTAATTGAAAGTGTTAGGTTAACATGTGTAAATAATCAAATGTTTTTTCCTTTATCTTTTCTTAATGATTGTAAGTGTAAAAATTTGTATAAAATATTCACTTGACCGACGCTAGAATAAAGGAGGCAGGTCCATGCCAATGTTAATTTTACAAATGTTAGAAGAATACACAATGCGCATGCAGGTTGATTGGAAGCAAGCTTTTCAAAAGTGCTAGTTACAACGTCAAAAGCCCATAAAAAACTAGCGAAAGAACCGCGTTGGCTTACGCCTTCTCTTCGTTTCGGTACCTTAGTTCTTATTTATTCATCTTTGAAACGGGTTCAACTACGTCAAACTTTCATGAATACCACTTGATGACTGTTGAGGCTATCACGATAATCAGTCATTAGAAATATGTCTAATTTCCGTCACCCGTCTTCCTCAAATGTTCTCGTACTGAAGTCCGGATTACTAACTTTTTTCATCGGACTACAAATGGTCGCCTACTACAGTGTTCAGTTTCATTCTGCAGATAGTGACACACTACCTTAGCAGTTTGTCGCTAGTGGTTTAAAAAAAAAAATTTCTTGCGTTGCCAAACGCAAGCATTAAAATAGCAGACAAACAACATTGTCAGTCTACAAGAGAAACTTAGAGTCTGTTTTACCACTTGCTGCAGTTTCCTTCAGTTTCGCTACAGACATTTTTAATAATTTTCAACTGAAATGTACTTATTTTTACCTTTCGCTGAGACATGTATACAATTGTAATAACCTGTATTTACTTCCCAATTTCAGCTAACACTTCGCCTGAACTTCACAAATTTCGTATTCTTTATCATACAAGGCTGGTCGCTGTATAACTTCACTAATGTAATTTTTCATGCTTTACATAACACACGACCGATGGACGCACCGGAACTAACAAAAACCAAACCAAAGGCCAAACAAAGAACTGGCTTGTGGTTTTACCGATACATGCAATTTCACCGGTGGTTCTGCTGCCAGCATTCGCAACGCTTCGGTAGGCCTGAAAACCGCCTGTAGCTGTTTGATCTCCACTGGCGCTTCCATCCCCAACCAACAAACCGCTCGTATAGATAGCTTCATTTGATTGCATGGGTTCTGTTCAAAGCGGTTGTTCCTTGCGGCTAAACCACTAGCGGCCAAATCGCTTTTATCGTATTGTCCTGGTACTTAAATTTATAATCGACAGATAGAATTCTTTGATAGTAAATTAATATGGAGAAAAACAGAAACTCCCCTGCATTGCACTAGACCCCATCCTCAGACGACATTCGCTTCCTTTTATCTGACGGTCTCGAAAAGAAGGGGGNTCCCCTGCATTGCACTAGACCCCATCCTCAGACGACATTCGCTTCCTTTTATCTGACGGTCTCGAAAAGAAGGGGGGAAAAAAAACAAATGCGGAGTGTAGCAAAACACAGACATTATTAAAAGTGTTTGAATAGGTAATGAAGCCTACCTATTTGTTTGTAATGTTAAAGATGTTGACTACCTTTTTTTTTTTTTTTTTACTTGTTCAAAGAAATATCAGGCTAAGCGAAAATTATCGTACTTTCAAGTTGTCATTACATCAGAGACACGACAAACATAGGCATCCTCCAGTAATAAATATTTGCCTTAATTGACGACACGTCAATAAAAAGTAAGATAAGAGATTTGGGCGGCCCTTAACATCGAGATCTTGAGAGCCGATGAGGGTGATTGAGGTGTGTATGGAACAGCGCCGGAATAAAAGAGCGGGGGAAACGGGAGATCCCCGTGAAAACCCACCGACAAACTGCATCGTCCGGCACGATTCCCAACTGCGAAAATCCGGAGTAAACCGGCAGGAAATTGAACCCGGATAGCCTTGGCGGGAGGCGAGGAGACTAACCGCTCAGCCACCGCGGCCCCCTTGGTCGATATAAACGATGATTGTTAAAAGGGAGTACATTTTATTAACTTAATGACATCTTTTCTCTACTCTGGGACGTACCGTTTGTATACTAAGGCTACTATCAGTCATCGACACACAGACGTAGGACAAACAAGTGAATGATGTGAAGAATAAAACAAGAATTTACTGATACACAATGAGCCTACTTTCCTCTACATTGGTGCAAATGCATTTTAGTGACTTTCTAAAAAGCCTAGATGGGAGGTAGACTTTGACGTCTCGTTGACAGCAATATCATAAGAGATGAAGCCAGAAACATGTGAAACAATACTAAGGCAATTAAAATATACGAGTGAATTACCCAGTAGACGAATTCAGAAAAAACTCGTAAAATTAAGCTATCCTGCAAACAACTGCATCACGGATGTTGTATTTGGAGCATCAACTTCAGATGAAATCAGTCAAATGTTCTGATTGATGGGGTTTACTGTCCTGAAATATTTGAAGAAAACAATTTTGAATATATATGTTTGAACCACTAATAAAAACAAACAAGTTTACAGAACCTACCATAACGGTACTCGTGGGAAACATTTAGGGGTAATCAGTTGATTGGTACCCGAGCTATGGCGTAAAAACCTACATTTTTTAATCGGTGCTATCTTATATAAAAGCCTACAAATGTTCTTTATAGTAAATATTATGCGCCTAAAAAATACTTTCGGAAAAAATGTTTAGTTGAATTTGGTTAAATTGTTAAATAGGCATGCCCAATCTATCAAAATATTTATATGGCCACGATTTTGAATATCAATGTCTGACCCCATTTAGTAACAATCCATGGCATGCTGTAGGTCTGCAAAGTTATGTGGAAATTAGTTTAATTATTCCCGAAATTTGGCAAAATGATAATTTTACTACCTGACACTATTTTGCAAAAAAATTCTCTAAAAGAGGATCTCTGTATGCATAAACGATGTTTCTAATTAATACTGTTTACATACAAAATTTGGTTTAATTTTGTTTAAATGTTTCTTATGTCTAACAAATTAAATTTAATAATTTATATAAACCCCATTACGACATATCTGCCGCACATAACACATGTTAATTCACATTCCCTAATGTAGCAGTACTTGCGTAAAATTTTGGAATGGATCAGTTTATTGACCCTCGAGATATGGCATAATAATATATTGTTAATGTGACGATCTTCATAAATAGAGGACATAAATTTTAGATATTAGCACGTTTCATGATGGTCGTAGATACAATCTATAAAGTTAAATTTAATCTGTTTCATTGTTTCGTATACATAGCACTATAAGCTAAAATGTTTGTATAGACGCCATTCAGAAAATAAGAGACACATTTAAAACATCTAATTAATATGGCCTACCACACTACAACTTCTGTGTGAAATTTTGGTATGGTTTATTACTTCCCAAGATAAGGCATGAAATCTGTATTATTTCCTGTGTGGATATTTTCCAAAATGGCAGATAAATGAGGATTTGCTTAGAAAATTCGGATGCATATAACTGACAGTCATACAAATTTAACTTGAAATTGTTTTTTTGCATTTTCAAAGATTAACAATTTTGAGGTAAAATGTTTTGTATGGCCGTCATTTTGAAAACATGAGTGTCTGACCCTCTCAAATTTTATCAGTTTACATAGCCTGCTATAGTGATATTTACTTGCCAAATTCGGTATTAATCGGTTATTTTTCGGAGATATAATGTAATTTTAGTTTTACATGTGGTACTATTTAACAATAAGGCGGACAATTTTTTTTTTTTTGCGTGAACACATTTGATGGTGTTACTATATCCACATTTAACACATAAAACAAGAATCGCTAAGTGGCAACCATTTTGAAAATAAGAGTCTGGCATACTTAAAACATTCCAGTTAACATTACCTGCCGCAGTAATACTTGTTCGTCATATTTGGTAGGATTCAGACAATTGTTTCTCCAGATATAACACAAAAACTTGAATAATTCATGTTGCGCTATCTTCTAAAAAACGAAAAAAAAGTTGTTGTTGTAAGGCTTATATGATGCTTGTAATTGATACTGTCAGTATTCAAAATGTGGTTGAAATTGGTTATACGGTATGGAAGCTATATCAAATAAACCTAAGATATTTGTATGGCAGCTATTTTGAAAATAAGTGCGTAATAAGTTTAATTACTTATATTTACCAGGCCTATCATAATGTAACTTACGTGCCAAATTTGACGACAATTGTTTGAGTAGTTTTCGAAATATGAAGCAAAAGTTTAATTTGTTTATGTAACGCTTCTTCCAAAATGGCTGACAAACAATAATATTCACACCTGAATTCAATTATTACACCTTGCGCTGTCATCGCAGTAAATTTTATTTATACCGATTGATTGATTAGTTACCTAAATGACATATCACCCTAAAATTTAAAAAGGCTGCCATTTTAAAAGTAAGTGCCCAGCGTGGTCGACAACTATAAACGTCAGGTGTCCTTACCTAATTTTATATGTATAGTGAGTTTGGTGAAATTAGGTTCACGCGTTCTAAAATTGAAGAGGTGGGACACATCCATGCACAGGCACACACACATACATACACACACATACACCCACATACACACAGACAGGAAGTGATTTCATAGGACTTTCTTTCTTTTGCAGTGTATGCTAAAAGACGGGTAAAAAATATAATTTATAAAATTTTAATTTGCCACTGTGAACGAATAATAATTTAACATTTCATCTCAAATTGACGCAAAATTGCATCCATAATTTATTTCATTCCATAGTCTTTCTAATAGTGAATATGTTTATATTTGATACACACACAGACAAAATTATAACTACAACGTTTGATGCAATCATGGCATAATACACAACAGATATACAATCCAGCAAGGTTGCTTATAAAATGATGGAGAGGGGTGCGAGGGTTCCTTAAACACACAATGGCATTTTTATCTGTCACTATTCCATTACGAATAACCAATTTTGTCCTACGAATGGCATAAGTGACATATTATTGCACAATAAAATGTTTTAAACATTTTCTTAATTAATTGTTTAGCAAATTTTTAATGAAAATGGGCCAAAAATAAATTAAACATGTGACAATTGAAAATAAAAAGTTAATATTTAATCCATTATTCCCTACCCCCCTCCCATTTCAGACCTATATCTAAAGCACTGCTATCGAGATGGAGGTTGGTAATAATATTGAATACAGAATGCTGAAAAAAAATTCGTCCCTTAATTCCGATTGGACAAAACTACGTTACCGTTTGGTTGTATATAAATTTAGTTTGATCTCGCGTGAAAAAATTATCTTTGCGTCGTTTTTAATTAAATCTGGATACACCGTAGCGCGAACACCAGCTGGACATAGCAGATACAAAAACTTAACGCACTAAGGGGTTTCGGTGGTGTAATGGGAAGACTACTCGCCTCCCACCACGGCGAACCGGGTTCGATTCCCTTGGGAA